>PVJO010029191.1:0-17095 GCA_004026905.1 Hystrix cristata | reverse complement strand
ATTACATTGTCAGCATTACAGTAATGACCCCACTCCTGGTATCAAAATCTGTCTTAGTTTCTTTTGCTGGGGCAAAACACCTGATACTTACAAGTTAAAGGAGGAAAGGTTTATTTTAGCTCGCAGTTTATAGAGGTTTTAGAGTTGGCTGACTCCAAGACAAGGCAGCATGGCAGAGGAGAAACAGTAAGACAGAAATGAGTCATGAAGGGAGCAAGGATATTCCCTCTTGGGTCATTCTCATAATGACCCACCTGTTTTCACCAGCTTCACCTCCCAACATCTCACCCAGCTATAAACCCATCAGTAGACTAATCCAGATCACACATCCATGATCCAGTCAGCTCTAAGAAGCCCCACCTCTGAGCACAAGAGGCTTTAGAGGGTCATCTAGCTACAAGCCATAAAACAAAGTGTATTTTGTTTTTGAATTTTTCTTGATATATTCTGAACTTCAAACATACACCTTTTCCCTCTAAAAAGATGTGGCTTAAAATTCTTTCTCTCATACAAAGAAGATACAAACTGATAATACACTACTTTCAAAATAAAAAAAAAAACCTATAAAATCTTTTCCTCAAGTGGCTTGTTACTCTCCTTTCTTCTGGATGCAGTTTTTCCCATATTCTGAAGGACTGTGGACTGAGGAATGAGTTCATCAGAAGACCTTAAGACTTGTCTGGAGGTGGTTTCTTTGGATGCATTCCAGGAAAATCCAACAGAGGAATGCAGAGTTGAGGCTGAGGAAGACTGAGAAAGCATGTGATATCAAGTGATTGCTGATAACAAGAATCTTCGTCTCAAGGCTGTGTGGAATCCTTGAAGACACTGTGTGACAAGTCTGAGTGTTGTACTCAGCAGGGGCCAGGCATCCAGAGTGAATATGCCATGTGTGTGTTCTTCATGTGTTCAGAGAAGCTTTGGGTGATGCAAATCCCCAGACTCTTTGTGCTTTCCTGAGTGAGGAATGAAGGCTCTTCTGGCAAAGAGAAATAGACTGCGACAGTTGGGTGTTTGTGAAAGCTTACTCAAAGATGGTGTAGATCAAAATGGGAACAGGACAGAGAGTATGTGGGCAGAGAGCTGACAAACGTCTGGTACACCTCCAACTGGTAGAGGTATTTCTATGCTACTGGTGAGAAATTAAGGAGACAAGCGTTGCATCTGAATTGGTCATTTATCATTTGTCTCATAGGCTTCACCCTCATTGGATATATTTTCTGTTTTTTAATACATTATTGTGAATGAAATTCATAACAGCATTTTTCTATCTTTATCTGGATGCTTTATCTGTTGAGTGAAATTCTGGTTTTGCTAATTGTGAACCAACTACTTGCCCTTGGAATGGAAGGCGACAGAGCTTTTCTGCTGTTAGTAGTGTCCTGACTCCCTCTGTCTTTGCTCTGCCTGGATGTTTAGATCTGGAATCACTGAACCCTGCTCCTATTCCATTTTTTTTCAAGAACTGTCAGTTTAACAGACTCCACTCTCCTAGAAGACTTGCTACTCCTAGCCCTCGCATTTGTTATGCCAGAGATATGTGGGTAGTGTATAGTTTATCATTTTTATCCATTTGGGTGTGTAGGGTTGTGTTTCTGAATATGCTAATTATCCATCCTCTATTTGGCCTCCAAATCCACCTTTGGCACTTTTCCTCCTGATTTGTCCCCTGGAATCTGCCCAGTAGGGGCTGTATTGTCAAACTTCTTCCGTCTGCCTTATTGAGCAATCCAGGAAAGAAGAGAGTGAAGAATATTTATTGCTCTATCTTGTCCCTGTGTGATTGCTGTAGGCTGCATCTATCCATCAGGAGTTTCACCCAAGCCAAGTGGCCCCCACATTCAGCTCCCTCTTTCCTTGTCCACTTTAGTCTATAAGTGGTAATGGTGCCACCTTTAGTAGACCTGGTATCCTGCACTGTTGTGATTTTCCTACATCCTACACCTGCTTTGAAAATAGTTCCTGTTCTCTCTGCCTAACCAAACTGTATAGCTTTATCTTTCCCTGGACATCTTGTGCACCAGAAGGTGTAGATGTTAGGCAGTAGGACCTGTTTTCTAAAAGCTCATCTTGCCATCACTCTGCCCCTCTTTCTTCATACAGATAATGCCAGACTAGAGTGACCTGTAGCTTCTCTGCATTCAAGAATGTAATTAAGTAGAAAGTGCTGGTAAATAGTTATAGAGCAAAGTCTGCTCTTTTTCTTCTTGAAGTTCCATAGTTGTGGGAAAGCATTTTCTTGAAAAGCTTATATTTTGTTTCTTTACCCAACGTGAAGATTGCATTCTGGGTTCTAGAAGGAGGGCAGGTCACTGATCAGTACAAGAAAACACCTGGACTGAAGGAAAAAGTATTTGAAAGGCTGCTCTGTTCACATTTTCTAGGTACTTTTTCAAGATAATTTGAAAAAAAATGTTCGGCAGTGACACAACTCTGAGCTATATTTATGGGAACTTTGGAAACAAGAATTTAACATGCAATGGTGCGTTTATGTGAGAAAGCAATGATTTTTTTTTTTTAAACAAGAGGAAAACTGATTTGGAAAATAATTTACCTCCTTCTAAATGGGTCAATTCTCTTTGGGCCCAAAGTATATGCTTTTTGTTAAACTAGCATCTGACTTCTATCCCCTAACAGGAACAGTGGGAAGAATCACTTTTTCTTTATCCATATCTCTGATCTCCATAAGGAGAAGAAGCAGAGAGACTGCACTAGAAATGAATGGCCCCCTCTTTGTGGGGTTCTTTTTTTTAAGGATTTGCCTGTCCCTTGGTCCAGCATTTGTGTGCTCTCTCAGGTACTGTAACCCCTTTAGTAGAGGAGGCCTGAGATTTCCATTTCTCTTTGTTCCTGGACTTACTGTATTTATCTGGAGAAAACAGTGAGGGAATTAGAAAAGTGCATTACAACTGCAGATCTAAGCTGTGTCCTCCAGGCGCTTTGATCTTTTGATCTCCTTCTCTGAAGATCCTATGTTTCATTTTTATAATTAGTTATCCACTGAGAGTACAAAGAGTGAGATGAGTGAAACCATCTTTTTTACTCTCGCTAACCTTTCCTTCCCATATACTCAGCCATTCCACCCGCAGTATCATTTGCTTTTGCCCCAATATACAGGACATTACTTGGCTCCTAGGATTTTCTTTTGCTTTTTGGAGTTCCTATGCCTGTGATGACCTCCTTCAGACTCTGCTGTTGTTAATCTATTTTTTATTCATGACTTATTGCGTATGTTTCTAGTACAGCAGTGGCGAGCCTACAGCACATGTGCTGAAGCAGGTTTTTTTTTTTTTATCTTTGAGAGCTATGAAAGGTTTGCTGTCACTGTCCTAATACGTCATAAATCTCGCAATATAATAATATAAAATAATACGGACATAATACTAAAATATAATAAAATTTTCTTAGTAACAACATAATAGTGACATATAATGGGGTATATGTTTTGAGTGAAAATGTAAAGTAAACAATAATAAACATATAACAGAGAACCTGTCATAAAAGCAAAAATATACCACACACACTAAAACATATAATTATTTTACATTAAAAAACTACATCTAATTTTATAAAATTGGCAGAAAAATAACTTTTCTGACTGGTTTATTTAATGAAACTCAATGGACAGTAAGGTGCAGTTACATGGCTATGAAGAAACAGACATGATATTGTTCACTTAAAACAAAAATTATTTTGTATGTTAAGTCAACATTTAACCAGCAGCATTGTCACCGGCTTTTTAAAATTATTTTTATTTTTTACCAAGAACACGTATTGGTACATTTAAATAGGCATAATGATCACATTCATCATACTTGGTTTGTACCTGTGCATGATCTATCTTGGTCCCCCCTTCCAGTCCCCCTCCTCTCTTTATTTACAATAGCTTTATTTCTATTTTTCCATTTTTTCTTTTTCTTTTCTTTTCTCTTTCCCTTCTTTCCTTTCCCCCTTTTCCCTCATTGTCACTGGCTTTGCAGATGCATTGATAGCCTTCATTATTTTATAAACCTGTCCAGAAAAATTTGAAATGACATTCATATTTGACACTTGCATAGTACAAAACTACATTTATATTTTATTCTTCTACCATTAACCTAGCTTCTTATTTGAAGAGATAACTATTCTCACAAGATGTAATGGATGTTTTATAATAGTTCAGTGAAATAATACACAGAGAAAACTGCAAGATTTCAACGTGGATGAATCTACATGACTGACATAATTGCGATGAAAATAAACCAGAGAACAAAATATAGGAAGTTCAAGAACAGATAAAATTGACCTGTGAAGTCAGAATACAGACGCGGTAATTTCTCAGGAGGCTGGTAGTGCTGTTGGGAGGAGAGTGTTCAAGGGAACATTATGGGGTGTCAAAAATATTTTGCATCTTGATTGCAGATTGTGTTGAACTCTGAAGACTTTTGTCTTTTATGTATGTTTCCTACAATAGGGGGTGCAGAAGTATGTGCATGCTATAAATAATCTATGGACTCAGAGTCTATGAGATAACACCGCGCATCCAAAATTAAATTCGCACATAATTAAAGAAAATAAAAAAAAAAAAAAACAACTACCAGAATGTGCTGAAAAGTGAAGAGAAGCAGGCAGTCCTGACAGGGAATGAACACTCACCGGAAGAGAGGAGACGGGAAGCAATAACAAGCAAGTTCCTATCCCTCTAGCATTTGTCCCTGGAACTAATTGCAGTCCGTGTGGTACACATGTGGACACATTTACGGTTGCTCTGACTTGGGGAGTCAGAAAAAATGAGGTAGGGAAATAAAAACCTGAAGAGAACTGGGGGCATCCTAGAAAAAGATGAATCATGGGAGAGATTCGCAAACTTTTTTCAGATATATTTCCAACTAAATCATGCATGTGCAGAACAGACCGGAAGCTCAAACAGACAAGATATCTGAACTGGTACCAGAGATGCTAACTAGGACACGGTTTTCAGTGCAAGCCCAGTCAAGAATATAACAATTAAGATCTAGAATACATAAAGAACTCCAAACCCTTAACACACACACACACACACACACACACACACACACACACACCCTAATGCGTGAACTGGCAAAAGTACAAATGACCAATAAATATAGAGAAAAATGTTCAATGTCCTTACTCATGGAATTGCAGATCAAAACTGCAAGATTTCATCTCACCCAGTCAGAATGATTATCACTAAGACTATAAAAAACAATAAGTGCTCCCTAAGAGGAGAGAAAAAGTAGTTTTTCTATACTGTTGGTAGGCATGTAAAGTAGTATAGTTACTATGAAAATCAGAATGGACATTCCTAAAAAAAAAAAAAGAACTAAAAAAACCGTATCATCTAGCTATACCACTTCTTGGTACATATCAAAAAGAATTAGACACTATAGAGATACTTGATTATCCACGTTTATTGAAGCACAATTCAAAATAGCCAAGGTATGGAACCAGCCTAGGTTTTCATCAATAGAGGAATGGATTAAAAATGTGGCATATATACATAGTGGAGTAAAATTCAGAAGAATGAAATTGTGTCATTTTCAGGAAAATGGATGGAACCGGAGACCACCATGTTAGGCAGCATAAGACAGACTCAGACCGAGAAATATTGCATGTTTTCTCTGATATGTGAATTCTAAAAGAATTGAACAAAGCAAAGATGACATGAAAGTAAAAGGGAAATTATTATTAGAAAGGAGGAAGGGGATCATGGGGAGAAAATCAGAGGGTGAGAGAGAGAGAAATAGTGTGGATGGATCCAGGATATAATCTAAAATTACTTGACATAAAAAGAAACCAGAAAAGCGACAACATTCCCAAGAAGAGAATCAATGACATCAGACTACACCACGAGCCAGAACCTGGAACTAACAGGTAAGAAATGCAAAGGTGTTAACAGAAACTGCAATAAGACAAAACAAACACGTTTTCAGTGAATGCAAATATCAGCCAAGGAGTGATAAATCTCAGCCTCTGGGTAGGAAGCATTAAAACAGGAAGTACTAGAATGGAAAATATTCTTTCTGAAATGGATATATTCAACAACCAAAAAGATGTGACAAAAGAAAAGTAACTAAACTTGAAGACTGTCAATAGAAATTATCCAATGTAAAATACAAAGAAAAGGAGTTAAAAATCATAAACCAAACCTCAGAAGACTGCTAAATTATATCAAATAGTCAAACATGTTTAATCACAATACCAAAAGGAGAAAAAATGTGATCCAAAAATACTCGAAGAAATAAGCCCTTCGAATTTCCTACATTTAACAAAAGGCAGATGGGAAAATACCTGACTAGCAAAAGAGATTATTTTTTCTACTTTGGGGATATACACAGAAGAATTTAAAACAAGATCTTGAAGAGAGAGATATCTGCACTCTTTGTTCATTTTAGTATCATTTACAATAACTAAGATGTGGAGGCATCTCAATTACATATCAACAAAAGAATAGAAAAAGAAAATGTGACATGAAAATACCATGAATTTTTAATTAGCCTGAAAAAAGAAGGGAATCCTGACATGTGTTACGACATGGATGAACCTTGAGGATTATCATGTTCAATCATACAGGCTGGTCGCAGACGCACAATACAATATTTGTATTATTCCACTTTTATGAGATACTGAAGTAGGAAGTAGAATGGTGGTCGTCAGGACTTGAGGGAGGGGAAAGGGCAGTGTTATCTAATGAGACAGAAGTTTCACTTTTGCATATAAAAAGTTATAGAGATACGTTGCACAATAAAGGGCACATAGTTAATGTCAGCGTACTGTTTACTTTAAAGATGGTTAAGATGGGAAGTATTATGTTATATATTTTTAAATGATGTTATTTTTATTTATGTAATTTCCTCTTATTTAGAAAAAGCAGAACTGTTTACACAAAAACTATAACATTTTATGGTGGGGTTTATAACATATAGAGATGTACTACATACACAAGGAGAGACTGAAAAATATGTTGAATTCTTATATTTAAAATTATTATTGTAAAAGACACATTGTCATTAATTTCCCTCAAAGTATCCTCAACCTCGCTTCAAACACACTTATCCCATTATTCTTGCCACTTTCTGAAACACTTCTGGAACTCTTATGTGAGTATCTTTAGATGCTGTCTTGGCTGCTTAGCTGTCCGGAGTGGATTCGAAACATTTACATTTCATGGTCATAGAAAATCATGTAACAACCATAACACACAGAATGAGTGACATGGGCCCATGTGATTCAAAATTTCCATATATTTAAAAAATTTTTATTTTAATGATACATTTTCGATGTACATAGTGATAACATTTATCATAGGGGATTTATACCTGTACATGATATATCTTGTTGCTTCTTTTTTCCCCATTCCCCTCCCCTTCACCCCTCCTCTCTCTTTATGTACAAAAGCTTCGTTTCCATTTTTTCCTTCCATTTCTTATTTCTCTTGTCCCTCTGTTCCTTTGCCCTTCTCCATCCCGTGTTCCCCTTCCCATTTGAACACTTTCTTCCCTTTCCCAATATAATACATTTTAGTCTTTATTTACACTTTCAGTTTCTCACACCAGAGAAACAATGTGGTATTTAAACATGTGTGTCCGATTTATTTCACTTAAGAGTATGGTCTCAAGATGCATCCATTTACCTAGAAATATCTCAAGCTTATCATTCTTTATGGCAGAGTAGTACTTCACTGTATAAAAACCCCACATTTTCTTTATCCATTTCTCGGTTGATGGGTGTTTGGGCTGTTTCCAGGATTTAGCTATTACAAACTGTGCTGCTATAAACATGGGTGTGCATGTATCACTGTGGTTTGATGCTTTTAATTCTTTTGGGAAGATACCAAGAAAGGGAATAGCTGGGTCAAATGGAACCTCTAGTCCTAGTTCCCTGAGGAATCTCCACACTGATTTCCATAGTGGTTGCACCAGTCTACACTCCCAGTAACAGTGGAGAAGGGTTCTTTTTTAAAATTTCCATATTTTACATGGAATAGAACATCAATAATTGTCAGAAGACTGTGGGAGATTAGGGATAAATATTATAGTCAAGCAATAACTAATATGGTCATCAGTAATAAATTAATGCAAGGAAGTAGAGTTAAGAAAATCAATACGAGTTAAAATCTAAATTAAAAAATAGATTTAAATTAAATTCAGCAAAAAAGAAACACACACACACAAAAGAAACACGAGTATAAAAACAGAGGAGGTGAGTAGAAAATGAAACTAAAATAGAAGAGCTAACTCAAATATATCAGTAATTGTATCAAACCATAATGATGTAACTGTCCAATCAGGAAGAGGAGATTGTGATGTGCAGGCTGGTGCACCCCTATAGTCTTGGTGAGCTGGGGGCCAGCCCGGGCTGCATAGTAAGACTCTGTTTAAACAAACAAACAAAAGGGCGAAACAAACAAACAAAACATATATATATACATATTATATATATGAGAGGGGATTGTTAGATAGCTTATAACACATAAGCAAAACAAGAACCAGCTATATGCTGCCTTCAAGGGATACTTTAAAATATAAAGAGAAAAAGGCTGACATAAATTGGTAAGAAAAGATGCGCCCTGCAAAGAGTAAACACAAGAAATCTGGAATGGCTACATATCAGATGAAACAAAATTAAAACTAGAGATTAAGGGTGATGCTTCACTAGTGCTAATATGGCCAATGTATCAGGGAAAATAGAACACCTTAAAAAGAAACCAAAGAGGTTATTTTAAAATTTAGGGGAAAATGTAGTGTAAGATTTTTTTTTTTTTTTTTAGCGAGATAACAAATTTGGGAGACTGTATTACTTGATTTTAAGATTAACCATAAAGTTATAATAAATGAGAGTACACATTAAGTCAATGGAAGATTCTCTAATAACTGATCCGTGTTTATGTGTTCAGTTGATTTTGTCAATGACACAAAGATAATTCAATGGAGAAACTATACTGTTTTTAACAAGTGGAAAACTAATGAACCTCAGCTTGTATCTCACACCATTTAAGAAAATGAGCTTAAAATGAAATATTGTCCTATGTGAGAAGTAAACAGTTTAGGTTTTCATAATAAATTATATAAGAAATTCATTGTTATTATCAGGTTAGACAAGGACATTGGAGACATAAATTTTAAAAGACAAAATGACAAATATCCATCAAGATTATTATGGCCACCACTGCCTCTTAAATTAAGAGGTTGGAGGGTTCCCCTCCGATGATACTGAGCGTCCAAGAGGAAAAAAGTAGATTTGTTGCACGAGAGTCCCTTAATTATGAGTGCACATGGACCACTGAAGAGCGAAGTCCTCTTACTGACCTGTGAGGTCTCATTATATTCAGCAGCCTATCAGTTTAGGATATTTTTAGTTTTAAGAATAGAGTTAAGGATCCCATGGCAGTAACACAAGATTTAGATGAAACAAAATGTTATAAAGAAGTTGCTATACCGCTTGGCTCTATTTTTGTCATGGGTTCCTCTAACTAACAAATATGCTAGGAAAAAAAAATCTTTGTTCTAGGTTTGGGATAAAGCATCCTGGCTATGATTATAATTTAAGATGAATGTTCCCTCAACCTTTTTTATCTCTCCTTTTTGGTCTCCAATGCATGTGCTTTACACAGCTTTCTTCACCTTTGGGCTGTAGTTCTAAAGTGGACAACGGCAGCATTTCCCTGGAGCAGAACATGGAAAAATGACAGAGACATCAGTATTAAGGCAAGCCCATAGCTATGGATTAGACCGCATGATCCGAGGTCACACCGAGCTCTTCCCTTTGGATGGGGCCTATGCAGTGAGGCAGGAGGCAGCTGAGATCATGTGCTTTGCCACTGCGTGGGCAAGAGACATGGTGCTGCTGAGTGTGGGCATGTGGAGCCATCAAGCTAAAATCCTGCGATATACAGAGTGAGGGGCCAGCAATCAAGGCACCTGGCCCACCAAATACCAAACATTCACCTCTTAAAGGCGGAGAAATTTATTTATGTCATGGATCATGATTTCAGAGGATTCAGTCCACAGTCAGCTGGCTCCAAGAAGAAATAGCACAGTGAAAGGGCCTGGTGAAGGAAACCTACTCAACATGCCCTTTTGGGTCATAGCCCTAGTGACCCACTTCTTCCAACACCTGACAGCACCTTGGGCTATGAACTCACAGATTAATCCACTGATGAGTATAGTGCCTTTATCACCTTCACAAAGCCCCACCTCTGAAGATAGATTTTTGGGATTTGGCATTTTAGATCTAAAACATGACAGGGACATACTCCTGTTATGTTGTATATCCAGAAATAAAATATTGACCTCCAATTTCTGCCTTGGAGACAACTGACAATGGATGGAACCCTTTGAAACCATGAGCCATGATGTTAATAAATCTTGCCTCCTCTAAGATGTGCATGTTGGATATTTGGTTTTAGAGATGGGAAATCTGACTAATATAGTCTCTGTGGAGGGAAATATCCATTTCACCTTCAAATAAAATATATAACCACGATGATACAAAAGACAGAAGAAGTATACTCTTATAAGATTCTTTATATTATGGACAAACTGTTAAACATTATTTCAAGATGATTTTGATAAAACAAAATTGGATATTGTCAATACTATTAACAATAACCGATAGGTGATATATAGTTAATAAGTAAACAGAGGGAATAAAGCAAAATACTAAAATATACTCAGGTAACCTAAAAGAAAGCAACAAAACAGGGAGAAACAGTTACAAAGATCAGATTAAATCAGATGGGATAAAAAGAAAACAAATAGCAAAGTTTTAGGTTTAAATCAATAATTACATTAAATGTAAGTAGTCCTAACATGTTAATTAAGAGACAGAATAGTGAGTGAAGAAAAAACCAAAACCCAAACTATATGCACTCTAAATGAATCACACATTAAATATAAAGACAGATTTTTCTTCATAAAAATTATGGAAAACAGTATGGAAGAATTTTTAAAACCTGAAAATAAAACTACCATATGATCTAGCAATCTCATACTGTGTACATATCTAAGAAGATAAAATTACTATATCAAAAATGTACCTGCATTCTGGCGTTTGTCACAGTATACTATTCATGATAGTCAAGACATGGAATTAACCAAGATATCTATCAATGGATGAATGGATAAGAAAAATGTGGTACATATACGCAATTGCATATTACTCAGCCATAAGAAAGGATGAAATCCTTGCATATGTGGCAACATGGTTACAACTGGAAGTCAGTAAGTTAACTAAGTATAGTACATCAGACACAGAACCACAGTTTTACCACATGTCCTCACTCATCTTTGAAGGCTAAATAATATGATCTCAGAAGAACAGAGTGAAATAGTAGTCACTAAAAACTGGGCAAGAGGAGAGAAAGAAGTAAGGCCCTCAAAATTTAGTGGATATGAGGAATGACTTCTAGTTTTCCATATCCTACTAGGATAACTATCATCTATGACAATATATAATGTATTTTAAAGTAACTAGAACAGTATGACAGCTTCCAACACATAGAAATTATTAATGTTCTTATTTCTCTGATTTTATCATCACACACTATACACATATCTTGAGTTATTACACTGTACCCATAAATATGTACAAATATTATGTCTTAATTCAAAACAAAACAAAAGGTGGGGGAAGATGTACTGGGCAAGAACTAATCTAAAAAATTTGGAATAGAAATGTTAATTAATACAGAAGACTTCAGGACTTTGAATATTAAGAGAATGATAGACATTTCATAATAATTCAAGTATGAAGTAATAAAAAACACATAAGAATGCTAAACATGTACCTAAGAACAGAACTTTAATTATGTAAGGCAAATATTGACAAAGCTAAAAAGAGAAATAGAAAAATTCACAATTCGAGTTGAAGATGCCAACATTCTTCCTTCAGTTACTGGTAAATATGTATATAGAAAATCATTGTGAACACAGGAGACTTGAATAATACTATAAACTTACATGGACAAAGTGGCATTTATAGAACATCTCACTCAACAACAAAATAATACAGATTCTTTTCATGTGCACAAAGAAAATTCACCAAGTGAGGCCATATGCTGGAACATTAAACAAGTTTCAATAAATTGGAAGTACTGAAAACATACAAAATATGTTCTCTTACTACTGTGGAATTAAATTAGAAACTAAGAACAGATCTCTGCAAAATCTCCACATATTTGGAAATTAAACAACATACTTTAAATAACCCAATTGTTGAAAATAAACCTCAATGAAGATGAGAAAATATTTCTGAATTAAATAAAAATTGAAAAAAAAAGCTGAGCATTGTATGATTTAGATGATGCAGGTTTTGTAGAGAAATTTATAGTTTTAAATGCATATATTATAGAGGAAAACTTTAAAATCAATAATCAATAATTCTTACTCTAAAACCTTAACATATAGAAAACTGAACTCAAATAGGAGGGAAAAATGATAAATGTGAACATAAGTTAATGAAATAGAAGATCAACAATAGAGAAAAATCAGTGAAAATAGAACCTTTTAGGAAATCAATACAACTCATAAAGTTCTAGCTAGACTGATCAAGAAATAGATCTAAAATTCAAAAAAATTATAATGAAAGAAGGTCAATCACAAGAGATCCTATAGATATTAAAAATAATGAAGATTACTAAGAATAGGTTTGTGCTAAGTTATCAAATTAGAGGAACTGGAAAATTCTTTGGAAGATTTAAAGTAGTAAACTTTAAGAGGAAATAGAATCTCTGAAGAGTCCCTAATTAAAAAAAAAATCAGTTAAAATCCTTTGCAAAGGAAATTCCAGCTTCTTAAAGTGTCTTTAATGTGGAATTTTTCTAAGCATTTCATACCAAATTATGCATAATGAGCAAAATTAAAGGTAGATGATAGGAAGTAGGAGATGGATCTTTTTCAAATGGGAAGGGTATCAAGAGATAAAGGGAGGGTGGAGGAAAGGGAGGGAATGGGGATGGAAAAGGATTTAAATTATGTTATATACGTGTACCAACTCTCCACAAGGGATGTAAACATTACGTACTGCAAACATGTACTAATAAAAAATACAAATTAAAAAGTAATAGGAAAAAAAGTAATAGGGAAAAAGTAAGTTGGATTACAAATTTATTTAAAATCATTTTCAGTTCTTTCTCCTAAATGCACAGAAATATTATTCACTCTTGAAATTCTCTTTGTGTGTGTGGAGGAGTAGGGAGGCTTCTGGGAATTTTCTGGATGTAAGAAATGTTTATCAAATGAATATTTGCTGAAGTCAAATTTTATGATAATTTTATGGCCATCCTTAGAACCCAAAGGAACTCTGTCCTTATGCCCTCCCTGTGTCCTTCTTCCCTCCCTCCCATCCTCACTCCCTTTGTCCCTTCCCTCTTTCTCCTAATCGAAATCAGTCTTTCCTTCTTCCCTCCCTCTCTCCCTCCATTCCTTCCTCCCTCCCTTCCTTCCTTTCCTTCCTTCCTTCTTCCCTTCTTTCCTTCCTTCCTTCCTTCCTTCCTTCCTTCCTTCCTTCCTTCCATTCATCCCTCCCTCCCTCCTTTCCCTTCTCCCTCTTTCCCTCTCTCCCTCCCTCCCTCTTTCTTTTTCTGGGAAACCGAGGATTGAAAACTGGGTCTTGTACATATTATAATACAAATTGTCCATAACCGAGTTATGTCCCTAGCTGAAGTTTTTTCAAATGACATTTTAGTTGCCATCTTTTCTTTCTGGGCAGGCTGATTGACTCTTTGTTGAAACTTTGACTTGTTCTTGGATTTGTCTTGTGTGGAGAGGAGGATATTGCCATTAGCTCCATCCACATGCTGCTTGATGGTGTACTGGACATTCGGGGGTTTATGCGCAGTTGTGTGTCCACAGCACTATAGTCCATGTACATCTACTCATGAGTATGTCGTATATGCCTCATGTATATTTTCAAGTTAGCAATAAATTGACCAAGGAAACTGTTACAGGCAGAGTCAAATTTTAGGAAAAAAGACAGTTCTATATCAAATGTAATTTAAGAATATTTATATGTATTTTTTGCTTCTCTGTTTTTTTTTTTTTTTTTGGAGGAGGTCAACATTTAAAAGACTTAGAGGGAGGCGTTCTGATTCACTTGAATAAAATCCTGATGCAGTAGAAGCAAAGTTCCCACAGAGACCACCCCTGAGCTGAGGAAGCCTCAAAGCGCTCTCCCTGCTTTAGGAATTCTCCAAAGCTCCCAGAGGCCCCTTAACAAACCCCCAAGGTTTCGTTTGTTGTGTATCGCGAGGAGCTCTTGCCTTGTGGGAATTAGAAAAAGTTTTTGATAATGGCTTCTTTTTCTCCGCTTCTTAAGTGTGTAGTGGGACTGAGAGTAGGAATTGGAACTCATGAAAGTCCCTCTAAGATGGAGACAGTTCTCAGTGGTCACTGACCAGTGACACACAGTTACTGCTGAG
This sequence comes from Hystrix cristata, assembly GCA_004026905.1. Classification (NCBI taxonomy): domain Eukaryota; kingdom Metazoa; phylum Chordata; class Mammalia; order Rodentia; family Hystricidae; genus Hystrix; species Hystrix cristata. Next base: position 2,676 of record PVJO010029191.1, on the reverse strand, counting down.
ACAGAGCTGAGAGGGGACGTCCTCACCGCTGTGTGTGCATGAACCGAAAAACACACACATGCCAAGATGTGTGCTGTGGCTTTAGATGAATTTAACTGGAAGAAATTGACCTCCTCCATTATCATTTCGTAACTTCCCCAACAGGATGTTAGCCCTTAACGCTGATTAAAAACTTACACAATCCATTTTCCCACAGAGACTTGAGTTTTGCACAATAGCGATTTCTTTCTTGGCTATGAAGTCTGAAGTCAAATTTTATTATAAGTTTATGCCCATCCTTAGAGCCCAAATTAACTCTGTCCTTGCTCCCTCCCTCCCTCTCTTGCTCCTAACTGCAGTCCTTCCTTCTTCCTCCCTCCCTCCCTCTCTCCCTCCTTTCAGCTCCTCTCTTCTTCTCCCCTCCCTCTCTTTTTCCTTCCTTTCTCCTTCCTCTATAGAGGAATGAGTATATATTATTCTTAATATATAAACATCTTTAGTGAGGGATATAGAATGCAAGTTGCTGCACAAAACTTTATTAGTCTTTGTATCGGGCTCCGTCAATAACCTACATGGTGTCACTTGTGATTGTCTAAATCCCCACCAAGGTCTCTTGCTCCTTTATCCTGCTCCTACATTCAGAAATTTCTCCCGCAGAGCCAGTAATTTGAGCTAACCCGTTGCATTTAAAGTGTAGGACAAAACGTGATGCCTTGAAAGGGTCTTGTGTTAAGCCATGAATGCGATGTTTTAACAGAGCGACTGATCTTACCCAGCAACGCTTTCCAAGTGTTTTTTTGAGTTATTACTCAATTGTCAGGTTAATGCTTTAAAATCAAAATCTGTATCCCTCATTTCCCCCTCCTTTCCCTTGCTTTCCTTTTCTTCATAGCACTTTTCATATTCCATTGTTTTATGTCTTTATTTATGTATTTGCTCTTCCATTTAAATAAAAGAGCAGATGTTTTCCCCACTGGATAACAATGAATTTCTTGGGACACAGTAGCTGTATAATAGCTATTTGTTGAAGGAATGTCCTTGTTGGTCAAAGTCTTTCATGAATTCCTCTTTGTCTGACATATTTGCTTTTGGGTTCAATTCCTGGCTGCTAAATCTTAACAAAAGTTGATACAGTTATCTGGCAAGTATTTGTTCTTAATCACCAAAATTAAACTGCATAAGCATGTATTAGGGGAAAATAAGAGAAGTTTTCTTTATTTTTGAGCTTGGAGAAGCTCAAATAATTCACTTATATAAGTGAAATAATGAGCTTCCTCCTCTCACATGCACACACTGACTTGACACTTTGAACTTTTCTTTTAATATTATTTGTTTTTGTTTACAAAGAATCCCGCAAGGTAACATAGTATATAAGTATTGTGTACAACATGATGTTGGAAGTATATGTACATAGTGGGGTGGTTAAATCTAGATAGCTAACAATTGCACCATCTCACATAGTCATCATTTTTGTACTGAGAATGCTTAACATCCACTCAGTATTTTTCAAGAATGAACTGTCATCACTAACTGTGGTCGCCTTTCTCTACAACAGGTCTCTTGAGGTTTCCACCTTTCAAAAGTGGAGGGGAACAGCTCACAGGAGGAGTTTATGCGTAATAAATGAGATAAAAGTCACGTGAACTTTGCTGTTGGATTGTTGGTCCAATGTGTGGCACACAGTAAGTGCTTATAAAGACCTATTTTGACAGCAAGGCAGGTCATTAAAAGTCAGATGAAGCATTAGAGAAGGGTGTAAACAAGTGTTTCGTCCTCCTTGGGGAAGAAGGTCTCTGGGCAACCATCCTGTGGGAGCCTCTGCACCCGGCTCTCTGAGATCTTTATCACAGAGTAAAACTCTAGTCTCCGTCTCTCTGTGGTGTTCAGAAAGGAGGCTGCTCCTCCCGGCTACGGTACAGGACCCCGGAGCAAAGTCACCATTGGAGACTGTGTTCGCAGCTCAGAAAGAGAAAAAAGATCAGCTTGAAGTTTTGGTCCTAAAAGTGAAGAAACAGAAGCAGAGGGTTCCGGGCGCCAAGGTGCCACCTTCTTTTCCCCAGGGCCGTTTGCATCTTCACAAAGGAGCTGGATGGGAGCTGAAGAGAGAGCAGCGTGGCTCCGAGCTGACAGGGTGAGTGCCGACCTGACCTGCTGTGTCCTGCAGCAGAGCGAGAGGAAGCTGGAGCCGACATGAAGAGCGTGGTAATGCCACACACATGTAGCGTGGCTAGCCCGTAGTTAGCGCTCAGAGAATGTTTCTTTTCTTCTCCCTCCACTCACTTCTCTCCCGTGAACTTCCATGGTGTGCAGCTTCTCTCACTCACTTTTCTCTTTTCCCTTCACAGAATCTCCCAGAAGAGAATGGCTGCTAACTCCTCCTTGGTGACAGAGTTCGTCCTCGCAGGCTTAACAGACCAGCCAGGACTCCGGGTCCCCCTCTTCTTCCTGTTTCTAGGTTTCTACCTGATCACGGTGCTGGGGAACCTGGGCTTGGTCACTCTGATAGCACTGAACTCTCACCTGCACACCCCCATGTACTTTTTCCTCCTCAACTTGTCTTTCATAGATTTTAGTTACTCCACTACCCTCACCCCTAAAATGCTGATGGGTTTTGTCTTAAAGAAGGACACCATTTCCTATACAGGGTGTATGGTTCAGTTTTTTTTCTTCTGTTTCTTTGTCTTTTCTGAATCCTAC
>PVJO010029190.1:0-17142 GCA_004026905.1 Hystrix cristata | reverse complement strand
GAGCGGGGGGGAAACTGCTCACCTCATGGCACCTGGAAAGCAGACAGCAGAGGAAGAGCCAGATAGGAAAGGCAGGAGCCAGACTTAGTCTAACATGCACGACCCATCCAGGCAAACCCAAAAGTATGCTTCTGGGGAGTCTCTCAAGTTGAAAATCAAGATTAAGCATTATTCTTTGTAATATGATTATGAGGCTTAAATTGGTAATATACAAAAACCCTATAACCCATAGCAGATACAAGCATAGACATTAATATATACCTCCTAGAATGTACCCTTTTATGGTAAATGATAAAACTATTTTTATATTCTCATTACACTGACAAAAAGAAGACATGCCATATTATACAATAGTAAGTTTTCATTAGCCCAGATCCTACTGGAGATCAAGCAAATAGGATGAAGTTCTCAAAAATACACAAGCTGGTTGACGGCAACAAAGTGTTCTTGCATCTACCCACCTACACTGCCTGGTTGTCACGATGGCATAAAAGAGCCACCTAGAGCAAGATGTGTTAGAAGTAATTCTCCTGATGTGGACAGAAACAGGACGCTGGAATTTAAGAAGCTGTGATACTTTAATTGTTCTGTGGTACACTCGCTACCAACCAAGAGGGTTCATTCCATACAAAAGAGTTAGGAGAGACAGATTGAAAAATATAGTTTAATGATACAGGCAGAGACCTGATTCAAGGAAAAGAAGTTACACCTAAATGTCTATTATCAAGAAAAGAAACTGGCCGGTGCACACCTGTAATCCCAGCACTCGGGAGGCTGAGACAAGAGGATTACCATGAGTTGGAGGCCAGCCTGGGCTACATAGTGAGTTCAGGGCCAGCCTGAAATATAGAGTGAGACCCTGTCTCAAAAAAACAAAAAAGAAAAGAAACCAAAGAAAATATGAGCTCAGATAGAAAAATGTCTATGTGGAGAAGAAGCACTGTCTATATCTAAATATGTGCCAGATTATACCATAATAATTGACATTCATAATAATGATCTTGAATCATGATACCTTTAAGTATGTTCTGTGATGCTTGTAATACTTGACAGAAATAATCTATGCAAAGTTATATAACAAGAAAGATCTTCCAGTCCTTTCATTAGTGAGAACATTCAATTGTAAGAAAAATCATTTGCAATAATAACAGATAAATAAACTGTTATACATAAAATGTTCACTAATTAAATTTTATATAACTCTGTGTGTGTGTCTATGTACTTAAAGAAAGGGCTCAAAGAGTGCTCAGACTGTCGCTAGGTTCTCACTAGAGTTGCTGCTCACGCCTGCATTCTTCTCGGAAGAGTTGAGAATAAGACCGAAGCCAGGATTCCAGGACAAATAAGCAACATTATTAAAGACGTGCAAGAATAAACTTTTGTGACATGTTCGTGAAACCACAGAGAAATGACTCTAAAGAAAATCAGTTTGAGAGCTAACTATGTAGCCTAAATGTAGACAGGCTCAGAAGCTCTGCCAGGGAGAGTGGTTGTAATGGAACAAGAAGTGGAATCATGGAAAACTTCTGAGCTAGAAGCCATCCAGGGCAAGCATTGTTTGGATGAGCCTTTCATTCCTATTGTTTAATTTTGTTTGTGAGTGAGACTGAATAAGAGAGACCAGACACAAGGAAACCAACAAGCGAATTCTTGGTGGGATCAAGTTACTGGAAACTACTTGAAAATTACATTCCCTTTTTTTTTTTTTTTTTTTTTTTTTTTTTTTTTTTTTTTTTTTTTTTTTTTTTTTTTTTTTTTTTTTTTTTTTTTTTTTTTTTTTTTTTTTTTTTACATAGGATAGAAGCAATAAAGACAGGTAGAAAGAAGGCAAGGAAACTATAGTTCCAAGGCAGGACCAAAGTTACCCATGGTGATCCATATCTGTATTTACATCAGTATTCTCTGGCTGTGATGAGGCATTCCAGAAACTCAAGACTCAGCTTATACCTTTATCATAGTTTATTTCTGGCCAGAAAACTTAAAATGCCACATTGGCCAACATCCTAATTCCCTCAAGAGTGAGTGCAGCAGGCACCTTGAGGCTGGAAACACAGATGCCTAAAGGGTAAATGAAAACAAGATAGAGCTTGACTTCTCTGCCTTGCTTTTCTGTCTCCTTTATTTCCTTAAATTTGGGGTCAGCTCCCCGCTCAGCTCGGCAGATAAGGGAGTTAATCATGGCAGGCGCATCTGTATGACACAGTTCATGAGTCCTAAACTTACCTAGTCCAGCTCACCCTCCTTCAAGCTTGAGGACACCAAACTAAGAGTGACTGGAGTAACCCTCAGGATTGGCAGTTGCTGGCTTTTGCAGCATCCAACTCCATGACTCCCTGGAGCGAGGCCTGAAAGTCTCCAGTCTTTGTGCTAAACTTGTAATCACCTCAGATTCCAGGAGAAGTAGAGCCACACAGACCGCCTTATAAAAAGATCGCCTTCAAAGCAGGAGCAACTGCTCCACGACGGAACCCGGGTTGTCCCATCCCCAGCAATAACAGTCATCTTCTGGGAACTGAATTGTCCCTCAACCCATAAGGATTCCTCCGAGCTACAAAGCAAAACTGAAAATAATCAACCACGTCCCGGATCACCACCCCACACCATAAGACCAGACCCTTTCCTCATGAGCAGCCCCATTCCAGCATCTGAGGCTGGAGCCTTTTCCCCGTTCTCCCTCATTTTCTAACTCTGCCTAATAAATCTGCTGATGTCTGGAATTCTTTTTCTGTGATTAGCGTCAACAAACCTGCCCCATGGAAGTCAGGGGTTTTGAAGCCCAGGTCTCCTCTTTAGAGTGTGCACCCAGGAATCATGCAATCGAATAAATTAGAGTTTTATCATCTAGACATACTACTGCATATATGAAGGCACAAAAGTCATATTCCTGTGTTGGCATTCCCAGGCCTTCGCTCCCTTGCCTGCTAAAGAAAACTCCAACTTAACCCCTTCTGTCTATCCCTCTGCTGTATGCAGAGAGTCCAAAAAGCTTCTTCAGGGTCTTTTCAATTGAAAGTTAAAAAGATGAGCCAAGAGTCTGTATCTGAGGAGATATAGGAGAAGTTAAAGCGTGAGGGTGTCAAAGCAAGTACTGCACAAACAAAGATCTACGGTGAGGGGAATTTTAATGACGATCATTAAAATAGGAGCACAGGGCTGAACTCGGTCTGAGATCCATTCTGCTGAGACAGAAAGCTGAAGAGAGTTTAGACCTGGTATGGAGGAGTCTTGGAGCAATTATGTTTGCTAACTGGCCTTCTACGGTAACAGACACTTTCTCTTACTTTCATGACTGGACATACTTTTACAATTTGAAAAGAGATGTCCACCAAAGTTAGGTTCCTACCCTCCCACAGAGACTGAGAGATGGGCACTCTCTCCCCTGAAGACTGCAGAGCAAAGGGATGGCCCTAGGTCCTCCAGAGAGGTCCCCAGGCTGCAAAACTAGCAGAATGGTTTTAAAAGATTTACAGCTGAGAATGGCTGAGAAAGAATATATGTACAAATTTTCTAAAATGTAACCCATTCACATAAAAAATAAAAGATAGGAGGTGTAATCGAAATAATACGGTGAATGCTTAAATTTTAAAAGTTATTACAGTAAAAGACACATTGCCGTTAATCCTCCTTAAAATACACCTCCTCGCATCAAACACACTTATTCCTTCATTCTTGTCACTGTGTGAAGCAGTTCTGGAATTCCTCTTTCATTAGTGTCTTTATGAGGCGTAAATAATAAAATGATGATAATAATAATGATGTGACTACTGCTGCCAAGTGTTATCCAGCAGAAGGGAGGGCTCATTAAAAACATTACAGTGTTGGGGGCTGGGGATTTAGCTCAGTGGTTAGAGTGCTTGCCTAGCAAGCCCAAGGCCCTGAGTTCAATCCCCAGCACATACACACACACACACAAAGATATCCTAAATTCTCAGGAGAAAAATAAAAGGAAAGAAGCATTTTATTCCAAGTGTATGAGGCTACATGGTAAATTATTTTTCTAGCAAAGCTAGTTTTACACTAGGAGAGTTTTACTGAGTTTTAGATGAACGAATACAATTTTTTAACGTAATCAGTTCCTTCCCCCATCCCACCCCACACCCACACTTACCTATCTTCTTGTATGACTGGATTACCAATAGATTTCCAATCTAGGCCAAGTTGCAAGAGGAAAAAGGACTGAAGTAAGAAAGAAAGAAGGCTATTACCTCTGAGGACTTCATGCACTAGACCTACCTTGCAAGTCTCTGAATGCTCACGTCCATCATTCCTCCAGCAGTGTCACTGTGCTGGACCGGGCTTTCACCGGTGAATGGATTGCTAAAAGTAGGAGGCTCAGCAAGAGGAGGTGTCCTCAGAGCATTTAAGGACCTAAATACTCTTTAAAATCGTGATTTACATACCATAACTCTCAGCAAAAACCACTGGTCATCTTGTGGGCTTCATGAGCTACCAGTGAAAACCACTTTGATCCTAACTGAAGTTCAGTATGAATGTTCCTTATAAACGAAAAATGACAAGTTTTTCTAAATACCAATTTCCCTCATTGTTGCTTTTTCAGTAACATTTCACTAAAACTCCGATACTGATGCATCAAATCAGAAATACATACTAGATTTCCTAGTTTCTCTAATTGCTTTATTCCTCCTCTCTCCCATATTTTCAATTACTGGAAAATTCAGTAATTTTCTAAAACCTGCTGGACAGATTGAAAAGAATTCTTTGAGGTTGCTCCCCATCTCCATCAAAAGAAAAATAAACTCAGAAATCTTTGTCACTTTCATCACAATAAAGAAATGTGCAGGAAGAAAGATCTAAGGTCAAATTTTAGAAAAATAAATTGGAGTAGAATGTATTTTCGTTAATTATCTTGTCATTACAATCTCCCCTGTTATGAGAAAAACCAAAGGGACTCATCTGTCCTCTCAATTTAATTTGTCAAAATTTGTGGTTGCCTTTAGAGAAAATACATTCTGCTAACCACCTGGGAGATTTATAAGATAGCAACACATTTTAGTCCTACATGTGGAAATAACATGTTTACAAACAATTTTATTTCAAGGCTGAATGAGTCAATACAGCCTTTTAAAAAACCACACGGTTGACTCAAAAGGTAAAAGAAGTTATCTTCATTTGAAGAGAGCTGGAAAATGACATATCCTGTCAATATATTTCTAGGTTCAGCTCAGTTTCTTTAACTGGGAGACATTGACTCTAAATATAAGTGTATATTAATTATTAATGATCGGTTTATGAGTTGAAAGCAACTCTAGAGAACTTGGATCAAGGACCGGACAACTTTTAATACGGCTGCAGAATAGAAAGGAATCGTTTGGCTCTATAAAAACCTAGAAGAGGAATTAAAAGGGTTAAAGGGATATTGAGGAACATAAGTTGAATAGCACAAAGGTTTGGATTACCAAATGGAATTCACAAGTATCAGTAATCTTTTCCAAAACCAAACCCTACTGATAATTTCAAGGAGAAAGGAAATCATGAGAAAAGGGAAGGCTAGAGAACTCAGATAAGCAAAGTCACTTTTAGGTTCTTTTGTGCTGTATTTATACCTGCCTTGGTCTAGATCTAGTATACGAGTTTAAGTGTTGTATGCAGGAATATTACTTATATGTAAAGGAGCTATTTGTGTCATGAAACATCTCCATTTTTTACTCAGATGGTTATATGGCTGTGTGATATTTTCCAGGTAGCCATACCCCATAAAGCCACACATTTCTGGTTTATTTAACATAACCAATCCCAGACACAACAGATACATGTGCCAAAAATACAACACATGTAAGAATTCCTCCACGAGTGAACAAGAGGTGAGCTTTATTTAGAATGCTTACAAAGATTTTGGATGGATTTTCCTTCCAAGGACATCCCACAGTAGAGAGAGTAGATGACTCATAGGTCTGTGGCTGACATTTTTCTCTCCAGTCTATATCCTGACTTTAGCCGATACCACATTCATATATATTTCTCAAGTTATCTTTTCATTATTTGTCTTACAATGTTTTATACAGAATATCAAATCTACTGACATCTTGACAATGACCATGATTTAAAGCATCCAGTGTGAAATATACATTTTCTCTTTAAAAAAAAAAAGCATGTTAATGTGACCATACCTTATTCGACAGTTTTTTGACATTCTCTTACAGATTCGATTACTCTTTGTTCTCTGTCACCTACAATTATTAGAACCATTTGTATGTGTTTATGGAAGCATTTAATTGTGTGTGCAATTATTTCTAAAACAAGACCAAATTTCCTTTTATTGCTGGCCAATTTATTTCTGCACATATCTTTTGTGGTCTTCAAATTAACCTCCCAAAATATTTTCTAATCATTTTATAATTCTATCAATTAACAAGCCATTTGTTACACTGTATAACTGTGACAGAAAGATTAAAATAACATCTAATATACCATGAAATTAGTTAAAATTATGGTGTCATTCTTCATTCCTTTCCAACAGAAATGACATTTTCACAAGTACCAGACATTCCCAATGACTTAGAAGCCGCACATTTCCTTGTATCATAGTCTAATATCAGCCCTCTACCTCCCATAGGTTTGAAACAATATATTTGTATGTTCTATCAAAAAAAAAAAATACAAAGAGAAGAAAAATCTGTTTCGTGTCCATGGTACCTGAATCACTAGAAAACAATGATAAAAGTCTCCCTGTCCAGTGAATTAGCTTAGTGTTCCCATAAATTTATCTTCCCAGCCCTGCTTTTGATGTGGGCAAAATAGCTTCCAAACTGTTAAATGTCAGATACACCAAGTTCATGATCTCACAACATCAAGGAATGAAGACACAATCAAAAAGAGGAAATTAGGTGAGTTTTATCTGAAATAAGGAGAAGAATAGCTCCTAGATTTCCAGGGGTGTACTTGAACAGGGGGCCACTGAAGCCCTTTGTCAAGGGTTATTTATAGAGCAAAGCCACAGGATAAGAACAACATAGGTCAAACTACAATCAACCTACAGGATTACACATATAGTCACTTAGCTAATATTGATCCAATAGGGAAATGAATCAAGTAGAGGGGCATATGGAAAGAACAAAGGCATTTTTGGGAATGGGATGGGTTCAGATGTTCCAGTCACCCGCCTGGGCAACTGACACCTACCTGGGCTCAGTGGACCATGTGCTACTGCTTACAGCATAATCTCAAGTAGCTGCTTTTCTCTAGGGAGGCCTGGTTATTGCATCTCCATCTTCAAGCCTGGATCTCTTCAGATTCACCTATAGCCACAATCTTTGTCTCTCATCTTTTATGTTGCCTCCCTCAGGGGCCCTATCCTTGGACTGCACATTAATTTCTATTTAACTTAGTTGTCTCTAATACTATGACCAGTTTTAAAGAATGGTCTTTAAGAGCATCAGATTCAGACTTGACTAGAATATCTGATAATCCCTAAGAGTACAAACCTCCCTCCTGTGTAGCCAGTGGCTATGGTGGTACAATAGAAAAACTATTCAGTTAGTTCGTTTACTCTCAGCTTTATTATCTTCTCTGAGCTTTCCGTGATCAGTCTCCTGGAAGAGGGCACCATGTAATGTCACTCTTTGGAGTTAACAAGTCTTTATTTTTGGCAACCCACCCAGAACACTATTTCGGGCTGACTCAGAGCTCAAAGCTCATGTCTTAAAGTCTCCATAGAACGTACGGTGTAGCAGCCACTACTGATAAAGCTGTCACATCTATTGCTGACACTTACCAAGTACAGTATTTGCACAATTTGAAAAAACAATCCCAGGTTCTCTCCTCAATCATCTGAGACATAATTATCTCTCACCTGTCTATCTCCACCCCCATCCCAGACACCATTTTCCATATGTAAGAGAGTGCACTCCCTAGAATATGCCTTACAAACACCCATCTCAGGACATTTTCATTTGCTCTTCCTCATGCCAATGATGGTCTTCTAAAAGACACTTGCAAGAACCAGTCTCCTGTTTCTGGTCTTTGCTAAAATCTCAAACTATCTGAGGTTATTCTTAAACACTACAATACTCCATCTCCATCTGCCTTCTTGTTTTATTTTCGCCATCATATTTATAGCATCTGACATACGATGTTTTATTTTTTTGGTTCGTCATCCATTCCTCCCTCTAGAATGCAGGTTTTATGAGGCCAGGGAATCCTGCATGTTTGTTCATACTGGAAACTCCAATGCTGCAAACACCAGCTAGAACTTGGTAAGTTTGTTGATGACTTGCTGTCTTTCATATTCTATTACTGGATCCTCTATGCCAAATCTTTAACATCTCCATGTTCTGAATGTCTTCAAAACTAATTATTGCAAGAAACTCATAAACACTGAGTAAAATTATATTCAAACCTGGCATGACTCTATTAAAAGCCCATATTGGTTTCCTATCCAGGACAAAATTTGTCATGAGTATGGAATTAAGCTGGCAAAACTTTTAAAGAGTTTTGTGAATCTCAGAGATGTAAACAATAGTTGATTTAAAGTATTAATTCAAAGAGAAAGTATATGATTAATTTGAATAACTTTAAGAGGATGAAAGCATTCACTTAGGTTGTAAACTGTTACTTTCTTTGGCATTCTCTCTCTCTCTTTCTCTCTCTCTCTCTCTCTCTGCTGTAATCTACAACCTCAACTCAGAATTTTGTTATATTAAGTTTGTCTTACAAAATATTTTATACCCATATACAAAAGTCATTAATCAAATCAATCACTCATGTACTATCTCTTGAGCTTACAGAGACTCAATTGGCAAAAAAGCCACTATTCTGTTAGCAGGGAATATATAGTCATCAATCCTGAATAAAGAACTATGTGCAAACTGGACCAAACCTGCAGTCAGTAAGTGCGTTAGATATTTTTATGTAGCAATTTTTTGCCATGTACTGTAAAATTCATTCCGTTAAATCATTTAGTTCCATCAGATGTGCACTTCTTGCTTTGCCCACCTTCCATTATTGAACTTCATTTCAGTTAGGTTAGGTTTAACTTGTCTCTAGCCTTTCCCATTCAGTCCATTTCAACCAAACTCTAAAGACTAAAAATCAATAGCATTCTTACAAAGAAATGAAAAGGTAAAAACGCACCAAATGTCAGTACTTAGTTACTAAATTTATACCTAAGTAAACTGTATGAGTAAAATATATTAAATATTTATTAAATACAAAATATATAACATTTATAAGCATTATCTCAAAATTGCCAAGTAAGATTTACTTTGTACACAGGTTTGTTCCAGAATTTTTGCTGGTGTTGGGCAATTTGAGTTGCTTTAAACAGTACAAACTTCCTTTTGTAGGCTAGGGCTATAGCCAGAATTGACAAACGTGGGGGAAAAAGGAAAGTCCTCAAGATAGCGCCACCATTTAGTTGTCCAAATTTTCTTTACATGAGGAACATTCTCTGTGCCCACAAGATACAAATTGAATATCGCTATCCACCACTTCCATATAATTCATGGGTTAAGAATAGTGTCAGGAGCACAGTCAACATTCAGTAACTTGTGGTTTTCAACAATGAGGTTAATACTATCATAAACTGGAAACGACCACCCCAGATGAAGTGATATACCAGGGCAGGTTCTCAAGGTGCAGGGCAAACCCACATCTTTATAGAGTATCACGTTTACCTGGCAGCAAATGAACCAAGTACTTTAAAACTTTTATTTTAATAAACATGGAGGTGCTACAGTACTGAATACAGTGTTTAAATGAGGATTGAGCCCACCGTTAAGGAAATGCTCCCCTTCCCAGAGGAGACCTTTGGGCTCCACACACGGGCGCAGCTCACTGTGCCTCTTAGAGATGTTTTGGCAGAGAAAAAGCCTTCAACGACAAGGCTCTAGGAAACAACCTCGTTTGGGGCCGCAGATGAACAAATAGAGTGTGACTGCTATCACTTTCTATGTACATGAAGAGAAAGTTTTCCATTCTTTGCTTTATGGAGTTTTTCACAGACCAACATTTCTAGCTGCCTTTTTCACCCAGAAAGGCTTTATGCCTCAGCTACCTGGGGGCAATCCCGAGCTAATCCTTGTAACTACGACTGCTCCCCCTTTTACATTGAGCTTTGCAGACCCAAAACTGACTGATACTTGTCTGCAGACTCCTAAAATTCAGTGGCTTTTTTATACTTGATAAATAAATTGTAATTAGGAAATACCGAGTACCACATATTTGCATTTTGATGAGAGTATTGGAAGGCAGGGAATCAAAATAATTATTTCTGGTGTTTTTAAGATGTTCTATAGAATTTAGTATTTACAACTTGATTGCAAAACCTCTTCACAGTCCACAAGATGTGTTTCAGTTCTGGTTCCCGTTTAAATCTGATTAATTTGGATGACCTTGTTCTAACAGCAGGTGGTTTAGTTTATTTTTGGAAATTGCTAATGAAAAAGGAAATTTTAACTTTGAAATATCTGTGTTCTACACAAATAAAATATAGCATTTATATAAGGCGAAATACTTGAGAATTACACTCAATGTTGGTATATTTAAGGCTTTCTATATTGAATTGAAAAAAATGTGAATATTGACATCTCAAAACAACTTTAAAAATAAAGTCATCTACTTAGAGTAAAAACCCGAAAATGTGTACTAGAGAACAAATAATTCATGAAATTAACTTATATACACCTGATATTTGTACTTTATTATTTATGTTTATTAATTTTCCTCCATATTTCTATGTATCCAGTACATAATAACATGGAGAAATATATAAAAAACTTTACCAAAAATTCTAGATTATTTTAATATATTTCTACTCCTCAAAACTCATAAATTAGCTGAAACAAGAAAGAAAAAATATTTTATATTTGCTTATTTCTTAAATTCCAAATTTTATGGATAAAATTAAAAGTTAGGCTATATTTCAAAAAAATCACCTAACAGTTATATTTAAAGATGGTTAATACCTCAGTAAAACATGTGATGTAGAGAGGACACAATACGGCTTCTGATAATTTGCAATGTTTTATTTTTACTTGTGAGATGGTTATATTTAATTTGATTTATGAAATGTCATATTGTATATGTGTGTTGTCTTTGTGTGCACACTACATTTTACAATTAAAATGGATTGTTATAAATGAAAAGATAAATTGCAAGACCACTTAGACTAAAAGCATGTACATTAGAATCTAGCAGGCACTCAGTTCATGTTTTTGTGTCGTATTTTTATAATTCTCATACTATTTCATAATTTTAGTTGCTATGTTATCAGTTGTTGTTATCTGTGGTTAATGATCTTTGACGTTACTATTAGAATTGTTTGGGGGGCACCAGGAACCATGCTGACATAAGGCAGTAAACTTAACTGACAAATATGTGTGTTCTAACTGCTCAGCTGGTCTGTCGCTCCTGTCTCTCTCTCCTTGGGCCTCCTTATCCCTGAGATAAAACAATATAGAAAATAGATCCATTAATAACCCTACAGTTGCTTCCATGTGTTCAAAAAATGGAAGAGTTGCAAGTCTTTCACTTTAAATTAAAAGCTGGAAATAATTAAACTTACTATAGTAGGCACGTCAAAACCTGAGACAGGCCTCTAGTGTCCAGTTATGAGTGGAAAGGAAAAATTCTTGAAGGAAATTGACTGCTACTCCAGTGAAGAATGATAAGAAAGCAAAACAGCATTATTGAGATAGGAGATTAGGGCGTGGCAAAAGCTGGCTGAGGAAGTAGGTGTGACCTATTAACTACAAGATTCTGGACACATGCACAGAACAGTTCCCAAACCCCTGCACATGGACTTCTCAAAAGAACTTCAGCAAGGTTTCAACAGGATGACCTACACCTGAGCTCAGCGTGAGGCAAGGGATCCCAGCACCACCTCTCAGGACCCTTATGCAGAAGTTCTCGTGGGTTTTCTTCGAGATTTGGGAATAAAAGCAAGGCAGTCATGAGGAGCTGTACTATCATAACTTTCCAGGATAGCCCATGTAGTGATTCCCAGACACCAATGTGTACTTTTATCTATGCTCTTACCCTCTTTTTCTCTTTATTTGACCCAAGTTCACTCTGCAGAGCTAATTTCTCCCCTACTCTTCACTTTTTCTTCAATAAACTTTGCCACCGCTTTTTTGCTCATTCTGTTCAATTCTTTGTTCAGGATGAGAAGAACCTGGAATCTAAATCCAGGAGAGGCGAGCAACCCAGAACCCAGTAACTTTTAGTTGGTGAGCCACTTTTAGGAGTGGACTACTCAATAACATTATTGCTGACATTGGTGCTCTGAATAGAAGATCAAACCAGTCAAACATTCCTTTAAGCTTTCAGAAAAGTCTAATCCAGAGCAAGGCCCTAACTCTTCAATTCTATGAGCACTGAGAGGTGAAGTTGCAGAAAAAAATTTTGAAGCTCATGGAGGCTGGTGTGTGAGGTTTAGTGAAAGAAGACCTCTCTCTAACATAAAAATACAAAATAAAGCAGCAAGTACTGATGGAGAAGCTGCTGCAAGTTATCCAGAGGATCAGCCAAGAGTATTGAAGGTGGCTACAACAAACACTGGGTTTTTAAAGCACATCCAAGAGCCTTGGAAGAAGATACACGTCAGAACTTTCATAGCTATAAAGGAGAAGTCAGTGCCTGGCTTCAAAGGATGAGCTGATTCTTGATAAGGATTAGTGTAGCTGGTAACTTCAAATTGAAACCTATGTTCATTTACAGTTCTGAAAATCCTAGGACTGTTAAGAATTGCTTTAAATCTACTCTGACTGTGCTCTATAAATGGGACAAGAAAGCCTGGATCAGAGAACATCTGTTTATGGCATGGTTTCCTTCATAGTTTAAACTCACAGTTGAGACTTACTGCACAGAAAAGGGATCTCTTTCAAAATGTTAGTACGCCTTGATAATATACCTGGTCTTTTTCCATAGAGATAAACAAGATTAATACTGTTTTTGTACCTTCTAATGCATCACTCATTCTGCATCCCACGGATCAAGGAGCAATTATAACATTCAAGTTTTAAAATTTAACAAATAGAATTTGTAAGACAATAGCTACTGTAGATAGGATTCCTCTGATGAGTCTGGGCAAAGTAAATTAAAATCCCTCTAGAAACAAATCACCATTCTAGATGCCATGGGAGAAGGTTGAAATATCAACACCCATGGGAGTTTGGAAGAAGTCGATTCCAACTCCAATGGATGAATAATTCAAGGGTTCAAAACTCCGGTAAGGTAAGTAACTACAACTACAGATGCGATAGAAAAAAACAAAAGAATTAGAATTATAAGTGGAGCCTAAAGATACAACTGAGCTGCTGCAATCTCACGACAAAACTTTCATGGATGAGGAGTTCCTTTATAAGGATGAGCAAAGAAAATGGTTTCTTGAGATGAACTCTACTCTATGAATATTCCTGATATGACATCCAATGAATTAGAATATTAAACTTATTTGATAAAGCAGAGTCAGGGTTTGAGAGGCTTAACTCGAATTTTGAAAGAACTTCTATTGTAGAAAAAACGTTGTCAACACCACTGTATGCCATATAGAAACATTTTGCAAAATAGTCAACCCATGTTGCAAATTTCATGGTTGTCTTAAGAAATTGCTGGACACCTCAGCCTTTAGCAACCACCCACCCTGATCAGTCATGAGATATCAACACCCAGGAAAAACTCCATCAGCAGAAAAAATGATGACTTGCTGAAGACAATCAACTTATTTTGCAATATAGTATTTTTAATTAAAGTGTACACTTTTTAGACAGAATGCTATTATATGCTTAATAGACTACAAAACAGTATAAACACAACTCTTATGTGCACTGAGAAATCGAAAATTTGTGTGATTTACTCTATTGAGATATTTGTTTTATTGTAGTTCTGAAATTAAACCTGTAATGCTTTTAACAATCATATTATTCAATTCATAGTCACATTTACTCAACTGTCCAGAAAATGACTTTTTTGCTCATTTGTTCCAATAAGAATCCCATCAGGATTTACACACAGCATTTGGTTATACCCTTAGCCTCTTAATTGGGTTATACCCCACACCACTACAAACACATACATACACACATATGCATAGTTTTCTCTTCTTGTTGTTGACTTGTTGAATAGACTGAGACAGCCTATGCTATGAATGATTTTGATGATTTTTTTCTTCTTGTCTCTTATTTAGTATTTTCTTCTTTATGCCCTGCATTTCCTGAAAAATAAAACCGAGCTGCAAAAGCCTGATAGGAAGCAGATTTAATATTTTTTAAAGAAATGTTTAAAAAAGTTCTAGTTCTGATTATGGCACATTCATATATTTAGAGGTACAAAACATCTAATTTCCTTCTGGGTATGATGGCGCATGCCTATAATCCCAGCACATAGAAAGCTGATGCAGGAGGAGCCCCATGAATTTGAAGCCAGCCTGGGCTACCTAGTGAATCCAAAGCCAGACTGAACAACATAGTAAGATTTTGTCTCAAAAAAAAAAAAAAGTCTAGTTTCCCACTGCTAGTACTGCTATGGTTGGCTGTTCAGATAAGGAGAACCTGATTCTTCATGACTAAATTGCAGTTTTTTTCTTTTTGCAACCATAAACTAATCCACAGAGTGCTATTTTGCCACCATTCAAATATCGAGTGGCAGTGTCTTACCTGATGTTTTAACATTCACTGATCAAACTTGCCATTCTCTGACCTCAATCTCCCAGAATGAAAAAAAAATCTTTTTCTATTTGGGACAATTTGGTTATACCAAAATGAATTTCCAATTTCAACAGATGAATACATGGTTAATTCTCTCTTTTTAATTACCAATGTATATGTTAAGAAGTTAGTATAAAGGGCATCTCTGTTAGTAACCAAATTCTTGTTTTGTTGTATCCACATTTCAAATATACCTACTATTCTTTCGGTAATAAAATTGTCCCACATTTGACCAAGAGAGTACGGCAGGCCGATTCCTAGGCTATTACGAAGAAATCTCGCTAATCCTTCGGAGTTTTTCTGTCAATGCAGATTTTGCTGGTTCACCTTTTATTTACATTCCTTTTTGCCCTCTGAAAACTGCCCTATCTCTAAGAAACCCTATTATTTGTGGTGAACAATGTTTAGAGACCAAACTCAAGGTGTTAAAAAGGTTTGTTCCAAGGCATACCATTTCTTCGATCTCCTTTTCAAAAATAATGCTAGAATTTATCTTTTAAATTAACTCACTGGAGAAAGGAGAAATATGTAATTATACTGCTTTAGAATTACAAATTAAACTAACTTCACTGATAATATTTCTTATTTTGTGTAGTTTTAAATCACTATCTGGTGTTATTCCTTTTTATCCTGAATAAATTCTTTATTGGGCAAAAAATGCTAGAAATATAATTTATTAAATATAATCATGAATTCATGTGAATATATTAATTACACAGCAGACACTGTATTGTTCTGAATTAGATGATTTAATATTATATTTTGCCTGCATAAAAATTAAAATAATAATACTATTAAAACTAAAACTACTAAGTAAAATTATTAGACTATATGAAAAACATAATTTTCAATCTTTAGAATATATCACTCTATGAAATGATGATTAAACCACAGTAGTATTAGTAGAATGTCAAATATAAATTAAGAAAAGAAAATTAATATTTCAAATGATTTTTAAATGCATTGTGAATCAGCTGAGAATATATAAACATTTAATAAAAGGTGAATGTATAGTGACATACATCTTTGGAAAACTATGTTAAATTCCTCCATCTAAATTTTATCTAGTTAAATTTTATCAAGATTCAAAAGCTAATTGCAAAATCCAAAATAAAATTTTAAAATGTTTTCAATCCTCAGGAAAGAATGCCTTCCTAAATAAAACCCAGCTTTGAAAAAGGGAAAGAAGCCAAATGTGATAGTGCACATTTGCAGACTCGAGTACGCAGGAGACTAAGGTGAAAAGATTGTTCAAACCCAGCAGTTCCAGGCCACCCTGAGCAAGAGAGGGATGCCCTGCCTCAAAAACAACAAAAGACAAAAAGGAAAAGATTAATAGGCAAATGACTGCTGGGAATGAAAGAAAACAAAACGTGAGGGCATGAGAACATATTTACAAATTCATTATATTATTATGTAATACAGAAAGAACTATAAATTATTCAAAAGAGAAAACTTAAAAAAGAGAGAGGCATGGGAACATGAAATGCACAAAGCAAAGAAGAACAAATAAACTGAAAAGATGCTCAGTTTTCACTAATATTTAAGAAAAAGTTAAATGATGATAAAACATCATTTTGGCAAAAATATTAAAAATGAAATGATTAAAGATTTACTAGCATATTGGAAACAGATTCTTTAAATGTATGGTACAAGTATAAACTGGTATATCTTTTTGGGGAGCAGAAATGATCAAAATACTAAATATTTTTGGCACAGAACTTCTATTTCTAGCATTTTAGCCATTAGAAATACATTAAAGGGGGGAAGTAAAATTAGTTAAAGCATTGCTCATAATTAAATTTTTAAAAATAACTTCATAGTTCATTCATATGTACCTGCTGTCCTGAAAATAAAACTAATGAGAATATAATCAACCTTGAAAAGTAGATATCAAAAATACCAGCCCTAATCAGCCTATCCTTGCTTTACTAACTTATGAAGTAGCCACTGAATAAGAGAATAACAATGGAAGGTAAGGCAAGCATAGGCTGATTGGGGCTGGTATTTTTGATCTCTACTTTTCAAGGCTGATACATTTCCAGTTAGGTCTTATTTTCAGAAATTCATGAGTAAATGGTTAAAATTTATGCTATACTGTAAGGAAGATATGTGTACTGGTTTTATCAGATATTTATGGTACAAAATGTGTATTCAACTTACTTTTCAAAATGTATGCAAAAATATGCAAATAATTGCATATATGCTATATATAAAGACTTGGTTTTTTTGTAATATATGAATACAGATAAATAGCATCTATGTGTAGTATATTTGACAAGAAGAGAAAAAAATATAGTTGACCACAGGATTTGTTTTGCAGAGAAAACAACTTTTGAAAAAGTAGCCTGACAAGTACTTGATATAAATGGCAAAATTCAGAAGACATACATTAGTATAGACAAAGATTTCAAAGAATGGGGCAATATCACTGTGTGAGATCCAGGAGAATAATACTCCAGAAGAGGCAAGATGTGGT
>PVJO010029189.1:0-17089 GCA_004026905.1 Hystrix cristata | reverse complement strand
ATCATGTCATCCGCAAATAGCGAAAGTTTCACTTCTTCCTTTCCTATTTTTATTCCTTTTATTTCTTTCTCTTGTCTAATTGCTCTGGCTAATGTTTCTAGAACTATGTTGAATAACAGTGGTGACAGTGGGCAACCTTGTCTTGTTCCAGATTTTAGTGTGAAAGCTTCTAATTTCTCACCATTTAGTGTAATGTTGGTCATTGGTTTGACATATATGGCTTTTATCAGATTTAGATATACACCATCTATGCCAAGTTTCTGTAATGTTTTTAACATGAATGGGTGTTGGATTTTGTCAAATGCTTTTTCCACATCTATTGAGATGATCATGATTTTTGTCTTTAACTTTGTTGATATGTTGTGTAACCTCTCAAATTTAAAGACCCAATCCAAAAATGGGCAACTGAAATGAATAAACATTTCTCAGATGAAGAAATAAGAATAGCAAATAAATATATGAAGAAATGTTCAACATCACTAGTCATCCGAGAGATGCAAATCAAAACAACGTTAAGATTCCACCTCACTCCAGAAAGAACCGCGTATATGGAAAAATCAACCAATAACAAATGCTGGCAGGGCTGTGGGGAAAAAGGAACACTCCTCCACTGTTGGTGGGAATGCAGACTGGTCCAGCCACTGTGGAAATCAATATGGAGATTCCTCAAAAAACTACAACTGGAGGTTCCATTTGACCCAGATATTCCCTTACTGGGGATCTTCCCAGAAGAATTAAAATCATCATACCACAGGGATGTATGCACGACCATGTTCATAGCAACACAATTTGTAATAGCTAAGTCTTGGAAACAACCTAAATGCCCAACAACCAATGAATGGCTAAAGAAAATGTGGTTTTTCTACACAATGGAGTACTACACAGCCATAAAAAAGGATAAACTAGAGTCATTCATATATAAATGAATGCTCCTTGAGAACATACTTTTAAGTGAAATAAATCAGACACTCATGAGTACACATCGAATTGTCTCTCTGATATGAGAAATCATAACTGTAAATAAGGACAAAAAGATGTAATAGATATTATATAAAAGGAAGATAATATACAAAGGAGAGGAGTACTAGAAAGAAAGAAGGGGAAAAGCAGAAAGGCAACAAAGGAAAGAAAAGGGAAAGGGAATATATGGAAAATTAAGAATAAACCTGCTGTCAATAGGGAGGGAGGGAACAGAGGGGAGGGGCGGGGGAGGGGGGGAGAACCAAGATGCATCATGTACAGGTACAAAATAAATGTGATGAATGTAACCATTATATGTAAAATGTACCAATACATGTTCTTGGTTTAAAATAAAAAAAAAAATTAAAAAAAAAGTTTATCTTTTGTGGCCCCCTTTTTGGGGGTGGTGGTGCTGGGGTGAATAAGGTGGCCAAGGACACATTGCAGTGTTTTTATTTGACAGACATTGTGACACCAGAAGTGATGTGTGGCATGGAGTGTTGTCATGATGGTGGATGAAACCCTCTGCTCATTTCTCAGGCTGTTTGTAATGCACACTGTTTATTAAGAGTTCTAGTAAATCCTTATGATAGTCAGCATTCACCACAGTGTTACTGGATGCAAACTCAGCTCACACAGTTTCATCTAGGACAAAAACACAAACAACGTCACCTTGATGTTGGATCTTGGCCAACGTACTTTTTTCTCATGAGGAGAACCGGGTTATTTCCACTGATAACTTTGAACCTCAGTCTCAGGATCGTAACCACAGACCCAAGTTTCATCTCCTGTGATGGCATTTCTTACAAAGCTGGAATCTGAGTGACACATCGCACAACTTCAAGGAAACTGACACAAGTCCATGTTAATGCAGTTTGTGAACCGTGATTTACAACGGACTTTAAGACACCTTCTCTCCCATGTAGCTCACAACCCACTGACTGCACTGAGCAAGCTGAAACTTGTCCCACACTGTCACTCAGGATTGACACGTCGCTTCTCATATTGAATATCCCCGTCTTTCTGTCGGATGGCACTTGGCAGCGGCATTCACTGAGTTGTTTGATCGTCCCTGTGTATCAACAAATGTTATCATCACTTCATGGCTCTTAGATCTATGTTTCCATCCCACCTCATGTCCGGGTTCTTTTCTCAGCTACCATGTATCTGACATTCATAGCTCCATTCAGATTTAACCTCATAACTCTGAGATCAAAGAGGGGTGACATTCCCAGATTTTAGTGAAGTCTACAAGCCAGGAGAGAGAGAGAGAAAGAGGCAGACACGGTCCCTTCTCACCACTAATAGTTGTATGATTTTGGGAAAGTCTCTATGCTTCTCTTGTGCAAATATGAGTACCATTATGTCTTCTGAGCCTTCCTGGGGCTGTTGCAGGAGTCAGTTCCAAACTGTTATAGTGATCATCCTGGTCAAGGGTTGCAAAAGTTGATCTGAATTAGTGGGTTACTAAACTTCTAGCAGCCTGAGATGAAAGCCCACATCTGCCTGTTTACCACACATCCTCTCAGTGTGTCACGTGGTCAATGCTGAAATGCATGTTTGTTGAATAAATAAATAATTTAAAGATGAAAGCAACTTCTACTGTAGAGATGACAACTGACTAATTGACTCCAGGCTAATCACCAACAGGGATTACTCCCAATAAGCAATTTTTTGGGGTAAGAAAAATGAGGCCATCTCTCTACCCAGGGCCTTTAATTTTGCTAATCCATTACAAGTTGTCCCAGTTGAAAACTACATTTTAGATGCTTATAATATTGCTTTCTTTTTAATTTCAGTTTGGCAGGATTTTTTTTACATCATGGATTAGCGCTCCATGCAGGCAATATGCCTTTAATTTTTGTCTTTTCATGTTTTTTTTAAAAAGAGAAAATAACTGAATTGGTTGATAGGGTTCAGTAGCATACCGTGAGACCTTTCGGGGGGCACCTTATGGATGCCTTTATAACAGTTCTCATGCTGTGTGTAACTGTTCTCCTGTGGTGACATTGAAAAAATATATTGCCTTTATGGGTTACTTTTCTCTGTTCTGGTTGGTAAATTTAGAACAACCTTTGGCAATTGACCATAGATTATATTTGTAAAGCTAGGTTGAAGTTTCATTCCTCACTGTATCATAAATTTATATTCTATATAGAAAGTTATGAGCATTCATTTATAACATTTAGATTCTCAATTGCTTGTTAGAAGATTTTAAATGATTTGTTAGTTAAGACAGTTGTGAAAACAAAAAGTTTCGTTTGTTTAGTAAGGAACTAGTTGCCTTCAGAGCAAATTTCTCCTTTCTATAATATTTATTGAGTTTAGTCTCTAGTATGTGAACCTGAGAATGAGACACTTTTAAAACTGAAATTAGTGAAAATGTTGGTACCAAACAGAGCATTCAGATGAACACTAATATTTTTTCAGCATTGAGTTTTAATATCAGATGCTTGTTAACCTTTCTGAATTTCTGTAACATGTTGAGGAGTGATGTAAAATCCAGTTCTTTCCAGCTGGAAAGCGACACACCCAGGTGATTGTTTTTCTTGTGAAGTAATGGAAGGGCTACGAGAGGTCCTGGGGTTGCACTTGCTGTTGCTCCCTGATGGATTTTATTTTTAGAGGAACTCATAGACTGAGAGAGGCCACCTCATAAGTAGTAGCTTGTCACAAATTAAATGTGCCTTGGGCTTCTGTATATGGGTGTATATCTATCTGTTTTAGATGGATGACTTTTTTTTAAAAACATGTGTCTGGTTTACTAAGTAGATAAAATAAAATGTTTTCATAGGACTCGAAACATCTTAAGTTCAGTTTGGATTTGGAAAGTCCAGACAAAGTCCTTCCTCTTCTGTGTATTATAAAGTTTTGTGTATAGACAATATCACAAATGGAGCAAGGAACGGAAAATTGCCCTCACTGTGTTCTTTGTGAACAGCAAACATCATAAGTGCAGCTAAATCGGGCACCCCGGCCATCCACTGAACAAACATTAAATGTGTACTCTGAGCTTCAGGTCTTCGTTAAAGAAGGAAGGAACCAGGCTGAATGAGGTTGTAGAGTCGCAGTGTGATTTTCTGTGGGTTGTATAATTAAAATTCCCATGTAGGTAAGATGTAATAGGGATGTTTAGTCAATCATCCATCTTTATTGAATTTTTACCATAAAAAAAGCATTGAGGTAAAGGGTGTGAGAGCAAGAATAAGGTTCATTGAAGTTATATAGCAATTGCTTGGAGAATACAAATGACAGAAAATAGTATTAGTTCAAAAACCTGTAGCACAAGATCCCACATCCCTGCTTTGCCCCTTCTGTTTACACACAGTCCAAGCAGTAAACGCTGCTGCAGCTCTGCGCAGTGCTTCCAAATGTGACGTCACTGGGCCCTTCAAGTTCAGTTCTGTTTGCCGGGCTGCTCTCCAGGAGGCCCTGCCCAGAAGGAACTCAGCCGTCTTTTTTAAAAAACAATCTGCTGTCTCCAAGAAACGCACAGTCCAGTTGTTCTCACTGGCAGGAACCCTAGCTGCAGCCTCTGGCTTTGGCCGTGCACCTGTTTGGGGATTCGCAACTTCTTTGGACTCAGCCGCAGCTCGTGGGCCACACTGGGGTGTGGATCGGCTTGCAGCTTGCTTCCTTTTCTGGTTCTGCCTCTCCCTGGGAAAGAGCCTAGGATGTGTGCTGAATCCACCGTGCCACAGCTGACAGCATTGCTGCCTTTAACTCAATTTCTTCATTTGTCCCAAAGCGGCATTTGGTATAGTGAGGTAGCAAGACAAGGTCTGACCCCATCTTTGGTGCTTACAGAAGCTGTGCGATCTAGAGTAAAACAGTTAACTCTTTCTGCCCCTATTCACTCCACTTTGGAGGGGACAATGGTTTTCAATTTCAGCTGATTGTTATGAGGATTAAACAAGCTAGTGTTGTTAAAATGCTTGGCACATAATTACTAAGTTTAATACACATTAGTTAGCATCTTTCCCCTTCCCAATTCCTTGCTGTAATTAATTAATCTCCATACTTGTACACCTAAACAATTTACCAGCTTAGCTCCTAAAAACTCACTCACCACACTTACCAGCTAACCTTACACAGGCCCTCCAGCAAGAGCTCCAGGCCCCTTTCCAAGTGGCAGTTAGAGAAAAGAGCAGTTTCCTTTACCAGCTCAGGGTCTATGAAATAAAGAGGTTCCCACAGACAAGCTCATGCGCCTGATACGCAACCTGTGCTCAGAAAATGATATGCAGGCGAAGGGATGTAAGTGCAGGAACAAAAGTCTTAGCTCACACTCAGCCCTGAAGGAGCCCTTACCATACACCATGCACCATGCCGCGTGATAAGGTAGCAGACATTAGCTCAGTTGCTCTGCTGCTTTCGATTTTGAGAATGGAAACCATGTTTTCTTTGCTCTGAAACTTCCTGTAAAGTAGCTTATATCCAAATAGACAGTCGATAAATAGACTGTAAGAGCAATTGACAGGGAGCCACAGCAGGACTGTATCCCCTTGCTTTCCTTACTCATGTGTTAACAGATTCAGTCTATGTTCTTCTCAAAAATCCTGCCTCCTCCAAATGTCTAAGTAGTAACTGAAATTTAAAGACACCTGCAGTCATGTACACTAGTGTCGCCTGTCTCTTAAGTGAGAGAATTGACTCTAAAGATAAATGACCGGAGTATTTCTGAAAGAAGCATGACAGTTTCTAGAACCAGTTTTGTACACTGTTTTTGAATTATCATAACCTCAGTGTTTATGTTTTTGTTTTGAAACTAGAATGATGAAAAATAAGTTAAAATGACATCAGGTTTAGCATGGAGTTAATGCTAGGTCTTTTAAAGCTGCTGATAGAACATTTTAGTCACTCCACAAATATTTAGTGACAGAGTCTCTTTTCTTCCCGAGAGAGGTAAATACGCCACTCATCTAAAAATGACTCCACAGGTGGTAAAATTATACACAAAATTTAGCTCAGTATGAGTCTGAAGTAATAACTCCCATACACAATTAGGCTTATGGATCCAGGTTCTTTGCAAATCGTACATATTTGTATTTACAGTTTGTTTTGTATGTAGTAAATGACTGGTGATAAAGAGAAAAGTATGTATTGTATAATCCATATTTCTGTGCAAGAAACAAAGCCGCCCAAATCCCAGCACAGTAAGCTGTATTGAATGAAAAGTGCCAAGGAAAGTATATTACAGGTCCCCAGTATTTCTTTATATCAGGTATACCCACAACTTTAAAAACCCTCAAAGATGACTCAGTGTCAGCCTGCCATTTTGTAGGTGGCTAGAGAAAATGACCTTCCCAAGGTCGCTCCATGAATTAGGAGCAGAACTGGACTTCTAACTCTCTTCTTCGGTCCATTAATCCCAAAGATATTGTATTCTGTATTTGGAGCAAAAGAACCCTGATCATATGTGCTATTCATCTTGCAAAGATGTTTAATTTAGAACAAGAACTGGAGGAAGAGGGAGGGAGAGGAGGGGAAGAGGATGGAAAAAAAGAGAACTGAAGGGAAAAAAGGGAAATAAAGCTTTTGCAAACAGGAAGGGGACTGAAAGTTGGAAGGAGCAGGGGAGGCTGGGACAGATAGGAGATTAAAAAAAGAATTAAAATGTGTTATGTCCATGTACCAACTCCACACAATAAATGTAATCAGCGTGTATTGCAAACCTGTACCAATAAAAAATTACAAACAATAAATAAACACTACAAAACATTAACAAAAGAAATCTTGGAATGTCCATGGCCTCTGAGTTCTTGTTTTAACCTTTTCTCTTAGTCAAGTTTCTCATTCCTACACCAATTCTTTCATGGCTGCTTTCAATCTAAAAATTCCGTCACCTTTATAAGTTCCCCCTTTCTACTTTCTTTTCTTCCATTTCTGCATCTCATATAAAACTGCCCATAACTCACTCTACTTTTATTCTCTCCAGACTTGGTTGATCTGGCAGTACAGCCCCGACAAGCTCCATAGCATCTCCGGTCTGCATTCTTAGAAGGATTTTACTTTCGGTTTTGAAAGCTGGTACGTGTACATTCATACCTGGTATTTCTTACTTCAATTATTTTTGAGCCACTATCAAAGATTTAATGTTGACTGTGGAAACTTTATCTCTCTCCTCCGACACTTTGAAGACAAATTCCTTCATCCTGGATCATCCTGGGGAAGCACATTATTAAGTCCTGGATGGAATGCTTGATATTACCTGGCAGACTTGTTTGCTAGTGGTAACCTTTCAGAGGGGTAGAGAGTGGGGGAATAAACACATAAAATAACTGAAGGAGAAAGTAATTAGATTTTTGAAGCTACCTTGGTGAAAAAATTGTTACATTAATCTGGTGCAGGTGGCTAAATATCAGATTCATCCTAGACTGGTAAAACACTTTCTTCCAGAAATACAGACAGAGAGAAAAATACTCTTTGCCTTAGCTTCCACAGGGAAATGAAGTCATTTTCTACATCTGCATGCACCTACAGGTTTATAATGTCTCTGCTCTCCATGTAGGCTAATTTCTTGCTCAAAAGGAAAAATTAGGCTCTGGAACACCAAGTTAATATTTTGCCTTTCAAAGAGTCAATGTGAAAAATTGATGTGGAGGAATTCTGCCTCTGGTTACATCAGATTAGCTTGTTTCAGACTATCCCTCACATTCAATAAAGTTATAAAAGCTGGATTAAAATATTGTGTCAAGACATCTAAAAGCTTCTGCTCCGTGCTTGAGGGACTATGATGCTGAACAGAAGGGAAGCTGAGAACGAACCTGACATTTGGGTCAAGATCTCTCTGAGCTATGTGCTTCTCGATAAGCAGCGGCTGAAATGAAGAGAAGCAGGAAGGCTCACAGGACTGATGAGACGAAACTGGGGTGTAAGACCCGCCAAAGAGAAGGGCTGGCTAAAGCGTCTAGGTCTTGACACGCACCCCATTCCCGCAGGGACTTAAGCCTTAGGGCAAACAAGAAATAACCGGCCCTTACAAAGACTGAAACCAAGATTTGAGTCATCTCAATCCCCAGTTAGATTAAACTGATCTGCTTCTAAATTAATTGCCTGACAGAAGCTGCCAGTGAGGGCTGCTCTCCGGGAGGAAGGTTGCGTCACCCAGAGCCTCACGGCATTGCTACACTTTTTCAAAAACAGTGCCTGGCATTTAATAAAAAACTTAACAGAGGAAAAAAAAACCTTGGAAAATATTGATCTACTTGGATTAGGCAAAGGTTTTAAAAATATTATACCCAAAGTACAATCCATCAAAGAATGAATTCATCTATTGGATTCCCTTAAAAGTGAAACTTTCTGTTGTTTGAAAAGACACTTTTAAAAGAGTGACAAGATAAGCTACAGAATAAGAGAAATATTTGCAAGTCATATTTCTGATAAAAGGTTTGCATCCAGAATATATAAAAATGTTCAAAATTCAATAAAAAAATGCAGTCTTTAAATTGGGCAAAAGCTTTGAAAGGATACTTCACCAAAGACAAGATATAGATGACAGCTAGTGCATGAAAAATGTCCAATACCACTAGTGATTTAGGAATAGAAGTTAAGGTCATGAAATATTGTAACACATTAGTTACAATGGCAATAACAACAAAAGATAAAATTAAATAATTGCAAGAGTCCTTGTGTTCTCATGTACTTGTGTGCTCTCATGTACTGCTGGTAGGAATGGAAAATGATTCAGCCACTTTGGGGAGGAAAGGTTTACAGTTTTTTAAATAAAGTTGTGCATGCACTGAAAACGTGTGTATGGATTGACTTTCCTAGTCTTCGGACAAAATACTCGATACCCATAATTTAAGGAAGGAGAGGGTTATTTTGGCTCACGGTTTCAGAGATTTAAATCCATGGTCAGCTGGCTCCAAAGCAGGAACTTCATGGGAAAAGGATGCAATGGAGCAAAGCTGCTCACTTCGTGGTGACCATAAAGCAAAACATGAAGCAAGAGGGCCAGCAAGGGATATATGCTTCAAAGGTGCATCCTCAGTGATACAGTCTCCAGCTGGGCCCAACCTCCTGAAAGCACAGCCAGCTATGAATATCAGTGGGTTAATCCATCAGTGAGCATACCACTCCCCATTCAATGACCTCTCCTGGAGTCTTATAATCCAGCCAAGTTGACAGTTAAGATTGACTGGCACAGTCCACTCTTGTCAACTTAATCGTATTTCCTTGAACCATATCTAATTTCCACATAAACAGAATAACAAGGTTGTAATTCAGCCAGCATGATGTAATCATCCTTCATACAACTAAAAATATAATAAGCCCTTCCCTAAATTAGCAGCTCCAGCATTGCTCAAAAGTCCAAATTCAAGTCTCCTCCGAGACTCAAAGTGAACTCTTAATTGTGAACCACTGTAAAAATAAAAAAACATGTTACATATTTCCAAAATAAAATGGCACCAGGTAAAACATTCCCATCCCCCAAAGAAGGAGTATGGGGGTAGAAAAGAATTGGGTCAAAGCAAGACTGAAATCCAGCAGAGCAAACATTAAGTTCTATAGCAGCCGGGGCACACAGTATGTGGTGGACTGGTACGGTCAACTAGAGCAGGAACGCCCAGCTGGACTGAGTTGGTGTGGTCTGGGCATAGAAGATCCACCTGAGGATTGTTGCCCACACAACATAAAAGAGAATGACAGCAAGTGATAGGGGCCTGCTATTTCCCAGGAGAAGCTCTGTTGTGGCTGGTTCTCCCAAAGGGAACTCAGCTATTCTCATTGCAGGAGCTCGGGGCCTTGCTATCATTGAGGATAGCTGCTGTTTGCCTCAGGGGAGCTCTGGTCTTCATCTCCGCTGTGAGAATTGTATCCTGGTTCCAGTACAGGTGTCTTCAGCCTTTTAGTGCAGACACAGATGTACACCTGACATTGCTGTGGGTTCCCAGCCCTTGATTGCATCTTTCAGGTCTCCAGTGCGTAGACAGACATTCTGTACTCTTTCTGCATTTGGCTTGTGTGTGTGTATGTTGTAACTTGTACTTGTCGTGTATTACATCTGCTCTCTCGAAAACCATTGACTCAAGAAAGGTAACTAATACATGGTGGTGAGATGTGAGTTTCAGAGGGCTTGGGCACACACAGCCCTACGACCTTGCTAGTTTGAGCTCACTTGGTCTCTCTCTTGGGTTGGCTCCACTCACTGCCTTTGGCTTGCTCAACAGATGTTCCACTTTCCTGGTATCTCCAACTTTCTGGGATCTTTACTGCACCTTTGGCATCATTCCACAACTTCATGCATTTTCCTCTGTATTAGTTAGGGCTCTGTAGAGGAACAGAATCAATTGAAAATATATGTATAATTATGCAAGTGAATCTACTAGGTAAATTTACAGGATCAGAGGTGGGATGATCCACAATGGCTGTCCATGTGCCAGAGAGCCAGACGATCCAGTATCTGCTCAGCCCAAGAAGATGGAAACTGCAGAACAAGAGGGACCAATGATGCAGCAACAATCCAAGGTTGAAAATCTGGAAGCTCAATGGAGAGTCTCTGGTGCAAGTCTGTGTTGGAAGGCTGAAGAGACTAAAGACCTGGAGACTGATTTCCAGAGGTTGCCCTCACTCAAGAAGACTGGAGATCTTCATACTGGGTGCATTTTTTTCTTTCGCTTTTTTATTCTACCTGCGTGAGAAGCCCATTAGTTAGTGCCACTCACAAACAGGGTGGCTCTTCCCCCTCAGTTTGGTGGCTGACATATCAATCATTCACAATCCTTACTTCAGTCAAGTTTACACATCACAATTAACAATCACATCCTCTCAGGGGCAAACTGCCTGTCCTCCCGGGCCTTCTTTTGAAATTTGGGTAGAAGTTTCCATCCTCCTATAACTTTTGCATTATTCTTGCCTGTACAAGCATCATGAGGACAATATCAAGCTCATCTACCAACTTGAACAGTAGACCCCCATCCTCATCATGACTGCAGTGGCCATTGAGTGCCTGGATGACTGAGCATGGGGAAATGAATCCTGGGAAACCAGTTTCTTAGGTGGCCCTGGCCCTTTTTGACCAGGAGGCATAGGAGCTCTCTTCTCAAATGAAAGGTTTAAATTTGGGAACCTTGACTCTGTTATTGGTGGAGTCTTGCTGATTCCTGAGATGCCTTCAAGACATCTTTATCCTTGCCCCAGTTCATTCAAACTGCTTCATTTCTTTTTTCTTCTCTCTCTCTCTCTCTTTCTTTCTTTCTTTCTTTCTTTCTTTCTTTCTTTCTTTCTTTCTTTCTTTCTTTCTTTCTTCCTTCCTTCCTTCCTTCCTTCCTTCCTTCCTTCCTTCCTTCCTTCATTTCTTCCTTTCTTTCATGGTAAAGGAACCCAGGGCTTATCCTCAGCCTTTTTTTTTTTCCTGAGACTGGGTCCTGCTAAATTGCTAAATTGCCTAGGCTGGGCTCAAACTTGTTATCCTCCTGCCACAGCCTGCCAGAGTTGTGAGTACAGGTGTACCTCACACCACTCAGATTTTTTTTTTTTTAACATTGCAAATCTCTTCAACTACTATAATTTCTTTGGTGCTAACTTTTTGGGTATCATTTTTCAGGCCAAAATTTAAGTTTTTGAATATTTCTGCTCTGCTTTTTGTTTCCAGTTCTCACTATAAGTCTGGCTAAAAGCAGTCACAGTACCAATGCCACAGCCTGAACTTTGGGCTGCTTTGAAATTTCCTCTGTATGTCCATTTTTATTGTGGCATTCTACATATAGCTAATCGACCTAGGTGCCTATCAACAGATGAGTAAGAATATAGTATGTACACAAGAAGAAATATTATTCAGTCATAAAGGAGAGTAAAATCCTGTCATTTGCAGCAAAACAGATGGAAGTGAAGGGTGTTATGCTAAGCAAAATAAGCCAGATACAGAAAAATAAGTACCACATACTCTTTCTCATATGTGGAAGCTGAACAAATTTGATCTGAATGTAGTATAATGATTACTAGAGCTGTGAAGAGTTTAGAGGTGGACTGGGATGAGGGTATTGGGAAAAGAGAGGTTGGATTTCATCAGCTACATGCTGGATGCATGCATTAAAATATCACACCAAAACTCATTAGCACCTACAATTACTACTGCTAATCAAAAATAAAAAACTAGTGAGGAGACTTAGGAACATTTCTGAAAGAGATAGCATAGTAACAGGTCATTTCTATTTAAAAATGGAAAATATTTTGTTATTCAAAAATAAGTAGTACACTTAGAATTAATTTGTGGAAATAAACAATCATATAGTAGTTTTAAATTTTATCTCAGGAAAGGCAGGTTGAAGTTAACATCACATTATATGAAAATACTCTTTTAACATTTATAATGGTTGCATTTCCTTTTGTTCTCTATTATGTCTCTTGGATGTGTATTTAAGGAAGTGGCTATTTCCCTGTAAACATAATGTTCCCCCTAAAAGAAAAAAAACTAAAGTGTTTCCTATTTGATCACATTTTTGTT
Source organism: Hystrix cristata (assembly GCA_004026905.1). Taxonomy (NCBI): domain Eukaryota; kingdom Metazoa; phylum Chordata; class Mammalia; order Rodentia; family Hystricidae; genus Hystrix; species Hystrix cristata. Next base: position 4,680 of record PVJO010029189.1, on the reverse strand, counting down.
ATAGGGGAAGGGTAGCAGATAAAAATTTACAGTGTTTCATGTAGATAAAGGTGTTTGCTTTATTATAAAACAAAAAAATGCATCGTTATATTTTAGACTTACGGTTTAATGGCTAAAATTAGTAGGAGTAATCTTTAATTAAAAATAGATAACTAGAATTGGATACGGACACAGGAATGAAGCTACTAAAAGGGGGTCTTGATGATGCATAAAAACAAAATGAAAAGAAATGCTCTCTTTCTATTACTTTTTAAAATTAAAAAACATACATGTTTTAGAAAAATTTTAAAAGTACAAGCAAAGATTTAAAAAGAAAAGAATAATTATCCTTGATCCTACTACCCAGAGCTAAAAACTTAGCAGTATGAGCCTATTCTTAGAGTTTATTTTCTGGGCCTCTCTTTAAGAAGACATTTAATGTATTATAATAAGCTTTCCACCCACCATTGCTCTGGAACATTTTCTTGTGTTGCTATATATTGTTCTGTATTTAATGGTTTTCAATTCTCCATAGAACTGCCTGTGTGAATTTTTTAAAATAAAGAAATCCAGATTTTACTTCAAGTCTCCTGAGTTGACTCTCCTTAGAGAGGACTTAGACATCTCTATGTTTCACAAAGTTGCACATCTGATGTCAGTGTACAGCCTGGACAGGGAATAGCTTCATATAGCAACATTTTTCACCCTATGATATGTATGTACCACGAATTTAACTTGTTCTCACTATCATTAGACATTTGGATTGCTCTCTTCTGGGGTGGGGGGGATACTGTCAGTAATCTTGTGGCGGGTATTCATCTGTGGATGTATCCCTGATATTTCCTAAGGTTAAATTCTTAGAAGAAAAATTGCTCATTCAGTTTAACCCAAAGGTTTTGATTGCCAAATTATATTCTGTACATGGTTTTACAAAGTATTCTAGCATGAGCATTATGTGAGACTCCCTACTTTCCAGCACCATCAACAAGTAATAATAAATATTATAGTTTATATTGTAAAACATTTTGGTCAATTTTATTATTTTGATATATGCATTTCCTTGATTAGCGGTTAGGCTGAACAGTTTTTCTACAGTGATTGCCTTTTTCTATCTGAGAAATTGTTTTTCTATGGAACAAGAATTGAAGTAAGTCTAAATTTTTAATATAAAAATGAAAATGAGTTGATACTGTGTTCTAAATCAAGAACGAGAGAAAAATTCAAAGAGTTTTTACTATGAAATCTGGAGTTATCATAAGTGTATTTTTGTTTTTCTGCAGTACTGGGGATTAAACGCAGTACTTTGTATCAATGTACATCCTGAGATGGTTTTACTTTTTGTTTTGAGGCTAAAGTTGCCCAGGCTGGGCTTGAACTTCCAATTCTCCTGCCTCAGCCTCCTGAATAGCTAGGATTATAGACATATACCACAATTCCTGGTGATATAAGTGATTTTTTTTATTATTTGTGATTTTTAAAAAAATTTTATTTTAATGGTACATTTTAGATGTACATAGTGATAACATTCATCATAGGGGATTTGTACCTGTACATGATATATCTTGCTGCTTCTTCTATTCCCATTCCCCTCCCTTCACCCCCTCCTCCCTCCTTATTTACAAAAGCTTTGTTTCCATGGGAGGGGGAAAGAACAGAGGGACAAGAGAAATAAGAAATGGAAGGAAAAAATGATTTAAATGGAAGTAAATAGAAAAAGATTAAAGCACTCAACCATTGTGTTTATGTCTTCCCACTACATTTAAGTGTATCAACACCCACAAATGCACAACATTCACAAATGCATTTAAGTGAATCAACATCCACTTTGTGTATTATCTACAAAACAATTCAAATTAAGTGCACATCTGGACCATCATTTCTACCAGTTCTAAACTAAGTGTTAATAAACACTGTTAGCTGAAGTTCCAACAAAGAAGAGGGCACACATAATAATTTAGAAGGGTTTATCTACAAAAACTAATCAGAGACATGGGTAGGAGGGAAGGGGACTATAGAACAGCACGGGAATCCAGTGATGGCGTGATCGGGGTGCCCTCTCTACAGTCCTGGACAGGCTGGACTGCCACGAGTACTCTAGCCCCCTCCTGCCTCCACACCTACACTCATCTTCAGCATCTGGAACCCACTCTCCATGCTTTCTCTACCTAGAGCCTGCTTACTTTTTACATCTCAGCTAAGACACCGTCTTCAGCTAAAGCTTCCCAGATCCTTAGTTTTAATTAGAACCCTCTATTACAAGCTTTTAGAACACAGTGAGTTTTACTTCTTATGATTGCTATAAATGTAGTTCTATCATTATTTGTGTGACAGTTTGTTGGAAGTCTATCCTGCCTACTGTAAAATAATGTCTGGCATATACTGACCGAATTTTGGTGTTCCTCTTATAATTAAGCTATATGGTTTATATGTTTAAAATTCTCACCTTAATGTCTCAGTATATGCATGAGGCATTTAAAACTCAAACCCATGAATGAACTCCTTCTATTTCTTAGCACATCATCTCTTATTAATAGACCTAGAAAACACATTTTTGAAGAATTCATGAGAAAGTCTCATAATGGGAAATTCCTCTTTTGTGTCTTAATAGATTTTTGTTTCCTCAAGGTTGGGGGCCCAGGTTTCCACACAAAGTGAATGGTTGCTGGCTGGAGCAAAGTTATTTTTCTTTTTGCCACCCCGGTGTCAGATGATAGTATCAGATAATTTCCCTAGTTGAAATGGGATTCTGAGCTTTATAGATAGTGAGAAAGGGTCCCAGAGCAGCTTCTTACTCATGTAGCAAAATTGGTAGCTTAGGAAATGGCAGCTCTTCCTCAGGATACTTCCCTTCTGTTTGCAAATTGTTGTAATACACTCCTGATTTTGGTGGACTTTTACTGCCAAGATTGTCCTAATCATTACCCAAATCTGTCACATGCACACTGAGAATGGTGTTCTCTGAAGAATGCCATTGTATCTGCCCAACTATCCATGATGGTCACCCTGAGAGGGGCACCGGATGTGGAATGAACACTGAAAATGTGTTATCCATTGCACATCCTCGCGGTAGGTTTTCTTCACAAAGTACAGTAAATGTCAAAAATCTTTCTTAATGCTCAGTGGGATTTTTCTGAAGAAAGACTATAGCTGCCTAGATAGGCCTTAAATATTTGATTTCCCTGTTCTCATTTCTTCTTCTCCAACCCCATCACTTTTGCTAGATTCCATTTTGCTCCATGTCACTCTGACTGATCTCTTACTTCACTTTTATGATAGACCTTTAAATTCACTCTTTAAATTCATCCCAGAGGAAACAACAACAAATAACTCAGGTAGTCTACTGGATAACTTAGAGTAAAACACAATTAAATTTTAAAGTAGCTGTTTTGTTGGCATGAATTTTTCCCGTTGCTATGCATTTTATCCTCTTATCCAGCATTTCCTGAAATGGTATTTTGGAGGATGATAAAGGGAATGTGGTTAAAAAACATTCCTGTGCTGCTGGTTCAACACAAGTTTTGTAAGTTTTTACAATGGTTTACTTTTTTTGTAGGTTTTACCCAGCTCTTTAATTAGGTTAATGTGCATTTGGAATTTAGAATGTTTTAAAACTTAGTTAACTACAAAGTCTTTGTAGCACCTGTTAATAAAACATTGAAAAAGAATCTGCGGAACAGTTTTGGGAAGTGTTGTTGTACTGATCAGCCCATTTGTACATGCTCTTGGGGAGCAGGGTACTTAAGTGGAAAGGCTTTGACTGACAACTAGGACACCTGGTTTCCAGGCCTTCTTTCTATTATGTAGTTTAGACCTTGGGCAGTTATTTAAATCTATCTAGGTCTCAGTTTTCTTCGTTGTTGAATATTGGTTCAAAAAACAGGAAGTTGCTGTGGTACGATGATTTTAGCTCTTCTGGGAAGACACCAAGCAGAGGAAAGCTGGGTCAAAGGGAACCTCTAGTTGTAGTTTTTTGAGGAATCTCCACACTGATTTCCACAGTGGTTGGACCAGTCTACACTCCCACCAACAGTGGAGGGAAGTTCCTTTTTCCCCTCAGGCCTGCCAGCATTTGTTATTGGTTGATTTCTTGATAATAACTGTTCTTTCTGGAGTGAGATGGAATCTTAGCATTGTTTTGATTTGCATCTCTCGAATGACCAATGATGTTGAACATTTTTTCATATATTTATTTGGTATTTTTATTTCTTCATCTGAGAAATGTTTATTCATTTCAGGTGCCCATTTTTGGATAGGGTCTTTAAATTTGGGGGGCTTGCAATACAATTTGTAATAGCTAAGTCTTGGAAACAAACTAAATGCCCAACAACCAATGAATGGCTAAAGAAAATGTGGTTTTTCTACACAATAGTGTACTACTATGCCATCAAAAGGATAAACTAGAGACATTTGTAGATAAATGGATGAACCTTGAGAACATACTCATAAGTGAAATAAATCAGATACTCATGAGTACACATTGAATTGTTTCTTTGATATGAGAAACTGTAATTGTAAATAAGGACAAAGAGATATAATAGATATTAAGTAAAAAATAAAAAAAGATAGTATTCAAAAGAGAGAACTGGGGCTGAGGATTTAGCTCAGTGATTAGAGTGCTTGTCTTACAAGCACAAGGCCCCGAGTTTGATCCCCGGTACCAAAAAAAAAAAAACAAAACAAAAAAAACAAAAGAGAGAACTA
>PVJO010029188.1:0-17149 GCA_004026905.1 Hystrix cristata | reverse complement strand
TCTCAAGCTCCAAATCGACAGCTAGTTAGCATGGAGTGCCTGTGGATTTCCTGCCATGAATGTGTGATAAAACAAATGCCTTAGCCTGCTTATGAACCTCTCTTAATGTTCCCAGAATGACCCTCTTGGCTTGCCAGGAAAAAGAAGAGAGAAAGAGTCTACCTCTTCAACAAGTTCTCAACCAATGGACTTTGAGAACATCATTAAATGTCATCCCCAAATTAGAGTGAGTTGTAACTAAAACAAAGGCCGGGGAGTCAAGGCTTTTGAAATCAGGAAACTAAAACTAGAAATTCCATTTGACCCAGCTACTCCCCTCCTAGGTATCTTCCCATCAGAGTTAAAGACATCTTATTACAGTGACACCGGAATAACATGCTTATAACAGCACTATTCATTATAACTAAATATTGGAAGTGGCCTATATGTTGATCAACAGATGAATAGATTTAAAAATGTGGTATTTAAACACAATTAAGTACTACTCTGGCATAAAGAAAAATAAATTGGAGTCATTTATAAGAAAATGAATGTACCTTGAGACCATAATGTTAAGCGAAATAAATCAGACACACAAGCTTAAATTTTGCATGGATTCTCTTATGTGAGAAACCCAAATATAAATAAAGAGCAAAATAAAAGATAGATAGTGGGAAGTAGGAAGATAGTTGTTTTGTTTTTTTTTTCCCAAATGGGGAGGGGATCAAGAAATGGAGAGAGGAGGGAGGGATGGGAGAAAAAAGCAATAATAATAATAAAAAAAGAATCAAGGTCTGTTATGCACATGTCCCAACTTCCCAAAGGAATGGGGTCATTATGTAAGGCAAACATGTACTAATAAAAAATAAAAACTGAAAAAATTATAAAAATAAATAGAGAAAATACTGTTAATAACAAAAATAACAGCATGAATGTTCCTATAACACATACTTAAATACAAAATAAATTCCCAGGATAAAAGTATTAAACTTATACAAATATAGAAGGTGCTCTTGAAAGGGAGGCGTGCATTTAAATCATGGAACCCTAGAAATCTGGAGCTAGTTCAACGTTACTTCACACATGAACGAAGAAGCTTGGGGGAAATAATCAACTTTACTGTGTTACAGAACAAATTAAAACACTGTCTTTAATGGACAGTAATTTCACCCACAATATGGATACATTTAACTAGTTCTGCAGGAGAAGTGAAACTGAGTAATCTTTATCTTTAAAAAAATTGCTCTGTTTCCTCTTCTTAGAAATATCTTTTCTTTGATGCTTACATGCCTCGGGACTTCATTTCTTTCATGTCCTTGCTGAACAAACGTTAATTCCTCAATGGGATTTCCCTAACCACATATTATAAAATAGTTCTATTGCTTTCTGTGATTTCCCTCTTTTTACTTTATAAAGCTAAATACCTCCTAACACTATACTTGTATGTGCTTGTTTACCTGTTTATTTCATGTCTCTCTCTTTCTCCAGCATGAACAAGTCAGGATAATAAAGACTCTATCTTACAGCTAACTCCCCTGTACCCTATGACTGTGCTCGGTGTAGGTGAAACACTCAGCAATCACTCATGCACTTAACAGGTAGATGAGTTTTATCAGAAGCTCCTAAATGGCACTGTTTATAATTCTGTTTCTTTCTACATTTTAACGCAAACTCCATACCTTCCAATATATGCAACCATACACATACACACAGCACCCACACTAAACCACATGAATATGCTGATCCCCATCTGAAGAATTTTGTCCTTATCAAAAACAGAAAACACGAAGTACCAAGGTCACCGGGGGTTCGGTTAGTGGGGGTGCACTATGTTGTGGAAGGGAAATGGACACTAGACAGGATGTGAGCTTTGAAGAATCCACTGTCTGATTATAATGAATAAGGAGATAACCTGACACAGGGTGGGGCATCACTGATTAACTTTAAGGCATTTGAGGACATAGAAATATATCCTATTACACAGGTATGATGTCTAAAGGGAAATCTGGGGAGGTTTGTAGAAGTTCTGAAATAGATGAATGAGCTCCAGTCCAGTCAGTAGGGAAGGATGGAAAAGGCATTCCGGACTCAGGAAATTACACAAGGTACTACCTAAAAAAAAAAAAAAAAAAATGAGAACACAAGTCATGTTCAGAAGCCATTTCCAAATTCTAAAACCGAATCTGTGCAGGGCAAACTCACTGAGTGGATATGTGAGTTCCAATTTGTAGAGAGGTTCCAATGTCATTAATAGACCTTTGGAATTTACTCTCTTGGTAATAAGAAGCTGTTAATGGCTTTGCTTAGGGAAGAAACATTAAACAGCAATTTTGGAGTGTTTTGTTAATATAAGGCATCATTCTAAAAATGCAATATGCACAATTATGCTTAATCTTTTCAGTGAGCTTGAGAATAATATTAAGAGTTGAAAAAACAGGTTCTCAAAAGAAGATAAATAAGTCAAAAAAGTAAAACAGCTTGAAGTGCTAGGAATAGTTTAAAAACAGGTCTCCTGATCTAGGGTTCAGAGTTTATTCTATTCCACCTACCTGATTAAATCTGCAATTTAAAACATTGCTTTGGAGACATAATTTATGAGAGACTTAAAAGAGAAAAAATTCCAGTAATACAGTTCATTTAGAAATCATCTGCCAAAAAAGGAGAAAAAGATAAACTAACGGGGGCCTGAACTAGAACAGGGGGTGGGAATGAAAGGACAGATAGACTAGGCAGTGTGAGGTTACTATACAGACTGTTGGACACCTGGGTATCTTCCCTCTGGGGTAGTTCAGTTTTGAAGAAAGAAATACATGAAAATTCCATTTCATTATTATTTACTTATTTGGTCAAACTAGCTTAAGGGAAGAAAAATGAAAATAGCAGAGGAGTGTAAAAGCAGGAGCCAAGAAAGACTTTTAAAAGGATGGACACTATACTATCTTCCTTTTTCTTTTCAAAAAAATAAGAGGCACTAAATCTTTCAATGTTTAGAGGTTTCCAAATCCACCCACTTGCACCTGTTCAGAAACATCTGTTTTCTTATAAAATGGAAGCTGCAAAAAATAAAAAGGCCAACTAATAATAACATATGGTGAAGGGAAAAACTTTTTGTTAGTTTATTTAGTTTTCTTTCGTTTAGGCTAAAAAAGGAAGGTTTTAGGACATGTGCCTGGAACTTAGCTATGCTTTATTGGTTAGAGTTGGGTGTGGATTTCTCCCACCATGCTGTGAATTCCTGATGATGCCTTATTTGTATGTTATTGTAGTTAATGGATCAATAATTTCATAGAGCTTTATAAATGTGCAATTAGCTCAGGTACTTCATGTTTTGATTTATGATTTTTAACTTACTAAGATTAACATACATCTGGAATAAATTCCATTTTCTCATAGTAAAGAGAAAACTCAGAACTTCTGACATCTTTTATTTTTGGTCTGCAACAACCCTAAAAAGCTAAAGAAATTCTCATCTAGCAGAATAATGAATCTTAGCAAAGGAATATCTTGCTAAAAAGACAATGTGTTTGACCCAAGGAATGAGTGAAGCGAAGATGGCTATAGTAAAATCAAGACGAAGGCCATAGTTAATGCCATTGTTAATAAAGTTTAATATTCTGAGATCAGACTAAGTCTGGAATTGTCAGTGGACTGAAAATTGTGTGTCTAAAGCCAAAAATGAGGTAAAAGAAGCAATGAGAGACAAACATAGAAAAGTTAGCAGCAAAAAATCAGGTTTGTGTTGGAAACCACAGAAAAAATTTTTTTTCTATTTTCAAGGGGAATTCATCAGAGTACTTTGCTAAGAGAGTTAACAGATTCAGGTTATCTTTTTAAGAGTTTACTCTGATTTCTCTGTGGATAATGAATGTAAGCATCTGGAATAGAAGCAAGGAGACCAGTTAAAGAGATTTAGCAATAGTCCTGGTAGAAAATGACCAACCTCTTGGACAAGATCCATGTAGTGATGGTAAATACTTAAAGCTGAGGTGCCGCCTTACTGTCTCATTGCTGGGACAAAATACCCAACACCCTCAAGTTAAAGAGGGAAAGGCTTATTTTAGCTCACAGTTAATACAGGTTTCCTCCATAGTCTGTCGGCTCCAAGCAGGGCGGGATGGCAGAGAGGCACGGCAGAAGAAAAGCAGTTCACACAGGGCAGGCAGGAAGCAATGAGTTTTCCTCCATTCTCTTTTCATTCTGTCCAGGATTCAAGCCCATTGGTTGGCGCTGCCCACACCCAGGGTAAGTCTTCCCTCTGTAGTAAATCCATCAAATACACCCAGAACTATACTAAACCAATCAGTGGAGCAAACCCGTATCGCTCACCCATGATCCAGTTACTCCCAAAGCCCCACCTATGAGTGCATTAGGTTTTGGGGGACATCTAGAAACAAGCCAGAACTAGTGCGTATTGGGGGAATAGTCCGCCAAAAAAATCTATATACACTTCAAGAAAAAAATAAATAGTATGATGTTTTTTCAACAGGTGGTGTTACCCTCATATGGGGGACCCTAGAGGATGTATATTGCGGAAAACCTGCTACACCATCAGCCCTTAGAGAAGAAAAAAAAGTTAATAGTTAATGAAAGCGCATGTGAAGCTATCTCAATGCCCAAGGTTACCCAAGCAGCAGTTTGCCGCACTAATAAACATCTGGAAGCTAAAGGCCGCCACTTTGAGCACCTCTTGTAATTGTAGAGGCGAAAGGTAACTTGTATTAATCTCACGATGTCACAATATGTTTAATATTAAAATACTTCACAAGTTTTTCTTTTCCTGAAATGTGTATACATTTTTTGACAAATTCAATACATACAGATGTAGATACACAAATAATGTTTATGTGCGAGTGTGTATATTACTGAATTAGCATGTTGTTTATGTTTCTAAATATCTAATTGACCTATCTTGTACAGAATTTTCTTTATTTTAGAGGGTTTCCTATTTCGATTTTCTGCGGGGAAGGGAGGTGCTGGGGATTGAACTCAGGGCCTTGTACTTGCTAGGCAAGTGCTCTACCACTGAGCTAAATCCTCAACCCAACTCGTTCCTTCATTTTAAAGAAACAATAAATAATCTGTGATTTTTAAATGAATATAGTTGTTAAAATATGGCTAAAATATTAGATTTTTTCTGTTTAATTTACAGTGGTTTTAGAACCAGATTTTCCCTATATACTAATGACGTTATTTTACCCATAAATGACATTGTAATGTTCATACCAAATGCATGAATTGCTTTTTTTGATTTCTTATAAAACTATCAAATATCTTATTGTGCTATTTATCTGCTTTTAAACTCATTGAATTGCATTATTTTAGTAGAGATTTTATTTAAGGAATATATAATGCAAATGAATTTCATATATGAGGTTGTTCTACACAGAAAAACTTAATAGTTAATTTCCTGGGTAATGAAAGTTAGGTTTAGAACCTTCTGTGCATGAGTGAAATATAACTGAGCTATGTGCTAATAAGCATAGTGTTCCTCATGCTAGCGGAGTGCCTGGCCGGAATTGCGGGAAGAGTTTACGTTTTCTGCTAGAGTATGTTCTGATTCAAGCAGTGCTTGTATAATGAGACAGTCCGCATTAAGCTCTAATAACGGTTTGCTACACGATCATCACAATGATAATCTGTTGCAATTTATCACAGCTGCCACTGAAGGAACTCTAAGAATTTCACAAGCAGCCTCTCATTAATCTACTCATTTAGCTGCCTTCCTCTCGAAAGCTTTTAAAGCTATTTAAGAAATGACGCTGCCACTATGGAGAAAAGAAAGGTTTTGGTGCATTCGGTAGAGAGGGAAGACCAGCGTTCAGGGTCACAAAGATGTGAATTCCCAGTGAAACTATCTGGAGAACTGACACAATCACAAATGCGGTACATTCCTGATTTGTGAAACCGAGAAACATTCTAAAATACTGAAATGCATTTCCTCCTTGCGGAAGTTGAGCATCCCTGTCTAGTTCCTCACACACCTCCTGTCCCTGGAGATCGGGAGTTTGCCGAAGAGATGGAGGCCTGTGGCTCCAAAAAGTCCTTATATCGCTCCAGTGTACCTAATGATATATTCAAGGGCTTTAATCCCATTTAATTTAAATTGATACTATGTTTATGCACAATGTATTATATCCTAAAATATGCTGAAATGTATATTGTATGATAATTTATTTCATAGTAAAATATAAAGAGCACTCTGAATATATTAAATATGTTCTTAGTTATTTGGCATAAAATGTTAAGCTAGTTAGCAAGGAAGTTTTCTTTAATTTTATTATCTCTATGTCTATTTAAATGATTAGGTTTTGGTTTTTATAAGCACTTACGAACAATCTTGTTTTGTAGATGTTGTATAATTTCCCCAAAACTTTAACTCTTAGTCAGATGATTTAATGATTATAAATACCCCCAAAAATATGTAATGATAAAAATGAATTAACACTCACCCTGATTTAAGGAAATAAATAAGTTAAAAACCAGTCAATAAAGATAGCTATTATTCCCATAACAAAAATAAATGGCACTATCCTTTTCATAGATTCATTTTATATCTCCCTGTTTAAATTGTTTCAAATAATTAAAACGCACAGAATGGGAAATGGTTCACACTGGGAAGATACGTCGCTTATTCTAAAAAGTAATAGATTTAATTAACTTCAGTAAGAAACTGCAAAACTTCCTGAAGAAGTAGTAGTGAGTAGATGTGGCCAATTAATTATGTGAATGTTAAATCGGGCATCTAGGGGAAAGGGGTTAGTCAGGATGAAATGTCTTCTTAATCAGAAAAGGACGGTCATGTTTGGATGTGACATATGTAGCTGTACATCTCTTTCTGAATGAATGCAATCTGAACACCACATTGGATTTTAAAATACAACTGCTTACATATTTCTCAACTTTGGTACAAAATGCATCATCCTTCTTTTCTTTGAATTCAAAAATCATTTGCAGAAGAAAGTCTACAAAACAACTCAAAACTTTTTAGAGGAATTGCTCCAAGTTTGGTGATTTCTAATCTTGGAAAGTCTTACTTGCCCAGAGTCTATTGTAACAAACTCATGCACAGACGCCTCTCTTCAAATGTGCCACTTTCTCACGATGGTATGAAATTATAATTTTTATAACCATACAGACTATCATAGGTAGAGTTGAGGTCTCTGGGTGCTCCTCTTGTATTGTATGGCCCTCAAGCTCACACGGTAATAACTATGCTTAATTTTGCATCTGTCAATATCATTCATGGTTGCATATATTCACCTGCTTTTGTTGAGAATGAATAGTATTATTTTGTGTATTTTAAGGTTTATATAGACAGCTATTCTGATGTGTGTTTTTATAAAACTTGCTTTATGCAATGATCTTATGTTCTCGGTATTCATCTTTATTGATGATTTTTTTTTCATTCGAAGTTCCCTGTAGTGTGTAACATTATAAATATATTGTAATATATTCAGTATTTTACATGTTGATTCAGGGTTTTCTTTATAGAATAATACAATAATGTTCTCTTCTGTTTGTAGGGTTTTAATCATACACACATTTTTCGACAATTGTTTTTACATCTTTCCTTTGATTAGATAATGTCACATTGATCTAAATATATTTTCTAATATCTTTCCCATCAAAAGAATAATAATTATTGGCTTCATTCTTAACTATACATACTGCTGTTACATTTTTAATTTTTGTGTGTTAAAGATTATGTATTATGTTGTTCAAAATAAATTATCCTGCTTTTCCAGGAAGCATGAATATCTTTCAGTGTTAGCTGACCATTTGTCTTACTCCATTTTGTGCTGCAATCCCAGAATCCCACAGATTGGAATGTATAAAGAAGAGAAACGTATTGGCTCACAATTCCAGACCCTGGGAAGTCCAGGATTAAGGGGCAGCATTTGGTGAGGTCCTTCTTGGTATTGTATCCCATGCAGAGGGCAAGCGAAGGGTGAAAGAGAAAGAGACAGAAGGGGGTCAAGGCGATCATTTTATACAGCATCAAGTTTTGAAAGGCAGTAATCCATTTGTGATAGCGGAGCTCTCAAGGCGTGATCGCCTCTGACAGAATCCCACAGACTCACCTCCCATCACCACCGCACTGAGAATCAAACCAACGCACAAACTTTGGGAGAACATTCTAATCACAATATTGTAAATTTATCCCTGACATGAATCGTAAGCATTTCATCTAAGATCGTTTTCTTTTCTCTTATATATTTTAAGATATAAATAGTTACCTAGATAACATGCACACTAACATCAGAAAGGAAGATTTTTGTAGACAAATATGCAGAAGTGAAGAATGTGATGAAACCTAATTAAAATACAATGAATATGACCAAAATTTATGGAAAAGTATTTTATGCTATATGAAAGAATGAAGTAAGTTTAAAATGTCAATTATCTATAGAGAGATGTATCAATGCGATATAAATTTTAGTCAAAATCAGATTACAAGCCTGAACGAGACTCTCAAAACGTTACCTGAAGGCTTTGGCCGAATGTTTCTGTTCCCCTCAAATTCCCAGACTGAAGCTTGACTTCCGAGTATGATGGTATTTTGAGAAGGGCCCTTGAGGTCGAAACTAGGTCATGGAGGTGGAGCCCCCACGAATGGGGTTGGTGCCCCATAAGAGGAAGTAGGAGGGAAGCTGCTTCATCCCTCTCCCTGGTCTTCACCATGTGAGTGCACAGAAAGTGACTGTCACCCGTGAACCGGGCAAAGCACCCTGGCCAGATAGCCACTACCGGAGCCTCGACCTTGGACTTCTGAGCCCTGAGAACCATCAGAAGTGGAACTCTCTTGCTTACAAGCCACCCAGTCTATGGTAGAGCTACCCACACTGAGATGCTTAGTAATCTGATTCTAAAATTCATATCTAATATGAAAAATAAAATCTAGCCGAGAACATTTTGTAGCAGACATGCAAGGTGCACCAGCCACCACCCGTGCACCCCTGCAGACCCTCCTGTCTGCCCATCTCTGTTGCAGCCACCTCTGAGGCATCTTACTGCACGGGAGCTCCAGCCTGGACATCCCTCCACTTATGCACCTGCCGTGTGTTTCCTGCCTCCTATCTGATGGTTTTCTGTTCACCTGCGACTCACAGCAAAAAGTCCCCTAGGATAAAAAGCTCCAGGAATACATTCACCCCCTTCCTCCCTCTTCACGGGCTATCTTGACATTCAAGATTTACTGCTTATTTGAGGACAGTTCTGGAACTCCAGTAATTTGTTGCATAAAGGGCTCACCCATGCATCCTTGCTCCACTCATCTTGCCCCTTACTGCTTATCTCTTACTTCTCCTCCCTAGGATTGTACTCTCCAACCAAGCCATAGCAGATAAGCCTCCTACCTTAGACTTTGCTTTGGAGAAAAACCAGAATAAGTCAGAGGAATTCACTTTTCATGCAGCCAGAGGCATCATAAACCAGTTATTAAGAGAATGTGACATAGGTCCAGGAAACGAAAAACAGATCAAAGGAATAAGAGCGATGAAAAACAATCTCACATGTACAAAGACATTTAACCAATGACACCGAAATTTTATAAAATCACTGAGGGAAATAAATGGTACTGTTATGGTGAAGCATTTAGCTTCTACTCTCTTTCATCGAAAATAAGATCTAGTTGGAATATAATCAGCCTTGAAAACCAGGGATCAAAAACGCCAGCCCCAATCAGCCTGTCTCCTTGCCTTACCTGCCTTAGAGTCACCACCTAGCAAGAGAACGGCGATAGCGGATATGCTGGTAAGTGACCGCAGGAGGGCAAAGCAACCTAAGAGATATAGAAAGTCAACTTTCAGAGGAGGATAACTAAATGACCAGGTATTCTAGGATAGCAAAATACATTAATTGTGAAGAATGTTATAAAACAAAATCTGTATGCTTGGTATTAGCATATATGTCTCCATACAATTTCATTCCTTCTTACACACACTATGGTTAAATTTTTAATGCTTACTCAAGCTAAGCAAAATTATTTGCTTTTCAGTAGTTAGAAGAATAATTTAATCTTCATAAAAGCCTATAAGGCAGGGCTGATTAGTAAGCCATTTCATTGACTCGGCACAGCAAAGTCAAACACTTCAAAGTCATAGAGCCAGAAAGGTCAATTTTATTTTTAAACTAATAGACTATCCTCCCTTTATAAATGAACAGCGGCAAAAGTTGTTTCTTCCTTCCTAATTCTGCTATCTCTTTGTTTCTGTATTATTTCTTAGAGGACTTGACACAAGTGATACAATGCAAATAGAAGCTCTAGTATCAAGAATTCCTACTTTTAAAGATAACACACTAAACATGTCATTTTTAAGAATGAGGGTTGTTTTAAAATTCTGGCAGAGTAGCTGCATAGCAGAGTGATTAAATGGGTGTAGGTCCAATCTAACCATAGTTCAAACCTAAGTTACTTTCTTTATACTCTGATTTCTAAAGTCTCCATTTATCTGTCCTCTTTGGAAAATGTAATACAATGGTCACTGTGTAAGAGTCCTCATAAGAGTTAAATAAGTTAACACATAAAATGCTTAGAAGTGTATGGCATATAATAGGCAGTTACTATAGACTGTATTTCGTTTGTGACTACAGGCATTCCTTGTTTAATGACTGAGTTGAGTCCCTGCAACTATGTGGTTACCCGATTTAATGAGGAACTGTGAATAGTGTGTACATTATAATATTCAGAACAGAGAAATGTCCAAAGGAAATGCCAACTTGATGACTTTGCTTTTATTTGCTAACTCTTAAGGCAGTACTGTAATGTATAACAGAACATAAAACTACAGTACTGTACTGTACAGTATGATCAGCAAAAATTACACTGCTGTAATGTAGAAGAAGCCACCATAAGCCCGCACTGCCACTCGCATTCCTGTATCATAAGTCTGAAGGTGGGTGGTTAGTCCAAAAGGTTGATCTTAAATCTAAGATTGTGCCTCAGTCGATAAGTCCAAACAGTCATTAAACAGGTAGGTCGTTCAGTGAGGAGTGTCTGTAGACCAGATTAGGAAGGCAAGTATAAAGCTTATATATATTCATCATGGTTAGTTACATGATGGGATTTATTTCATATATCTTAATGTTTACTTTTTACTCAGCTTTTCTCAGACTGCCTGCCTCCTCTTCCTTATATTTGACGGGAATTGCCAAGTTTTATTTCTTCCTTTCCAACCATTCACTGGTTGGGGAGTTGTATGTTCCATATCTAATCTTTCAGGTTTTTTACTAAAAACTTAACCTAAGTTTATGATAAATTAATCATATGCATATTTAATGCGATGAATCCTAAGGTCATTCATATCTCTAACTTCAAAAGAAAAGGAAAAAGTTCTGTTGGTTTTTTTTAAAGAAAAATTTCCCATGGTTTTCTTTCTGCCAGCTTGCTCTGGGGTGCTCCTAATACTATCCATCACCTGGACCAATGGCGGCCAGTGGGCATACGCTGCAGTATTTTCTGCACATTTTGCCCAGTTGAATGATCTCGCAGCTGTAGTAATGGACACCAGTTTTTGGCCAATGATGGTGTACTGCTCAATTCTGATTTCCTCTAAGCTTGGGAGTCACTGGCCAGGACGGCTGATTTCATTTTGCCTTGTCTAACCATCTTCAGATCCGCTTGTACCCCAGCATCTACTTTTCATAATGAATTGGAGCCGGAAGGTGACCAGCTCCAGAGACTCTTTCATATTTTTTGCAACCGCCATCATTCTACCATTGCTGTGGGACAGCCCCCAGTACAGAGCAGACACCAAGGTGACAGGAAGTGACAAAGGAAGGAGTGCCCAGCAAGCCGGTATCTCTAACTTTACCCTACAATAAAACACCTTAATCAACTTTCAATTTTATCATCTCTACTACTTTATGCATTTTTGTTGTCTCATATTCAATTCCAGTTTGTTTTACATTTCCAAAATTAATCTGCATGTGCGCACACACACACACACACACACACACGTGCATGCACACGCACACAAGTATATTATCCTTATCACAGATCTGAGATACAAACTCATTGGGAATGTATTCTAGTTATTTTTAATTTGGCTTTTTAAAAATATAGATTTATAATGGTATGGAGTAAGGCTGCAAAGTATTTTAACCAAAATTATTGATTAAATATAACAAAGATCCTTATTGAATTTATGTCTCTACAACTGATCTATGATCCTTTACCATATGCTAGATTACGAAGTACTTTTTGAGTCTGTAAGAGTCTAGTTTTCAGTAAGAGACAATAGTAGACTGGAGTGCTCCCTTTGGCAGCACATATACTAAAATAGTAGACTAGAGGCAACTGGGACCCGTGAATGACTCTGGGACAATCTTCCAAAATGAGTGGGTGCACAGCTCTAAAAGGGGATTAGGGTGTACCAAGTTTCCCACTATCACAACCAGAGACTGAGTGCGACCAGGTGACATCTAGAAAGACTGACAATTACAAAGAAAAGGGGATCGATTTAAACAGTGCACCAAGGTGCTGAATGAGCACTGGGTGAGACAGGAAAGGGAATTTTTCCCTCCTGTGTAGCTCTCAAAAGGAAGACATAGAGCTCTCCTAGAGCAGGCACCTCCAGCTCAGGATGAGGACACACTCTCGGCTCAGGCTGAGGACACGCCCTGTGCAAGCAGGGGCTCTGACTCCAGCTGTACAATAAAGACGAGAATGATAACTCCCATTCTGCACACCAGAACATGGGCAGGATCGCACCACAAAGATACTGCGGTAGCCCTCGTCCCCTTGCTTTCTGGTTTGCCTCATTAAGACCGAATATAGTAGCAGTGGGACGCAAAACCACCTTGAGCACCTCCCTTTGTCTAGCATGGAGAGTGTCCACACTTAATCTATCTTTAAAAATGTACAGGTGCCACTGCACGACAAGGGAACAAGGTTTTCAGCCCTATTAGAGTGGGTCTGGGAAGGAGGCAACTATAACATGGTGGAGCTGTGGAGAGAGACCACATCTCTTGTTTCCTGGGGAATGGAACAAAGAGTAGGGAGGAATTCCACCATGCCGGCTTCCAGCATGGCACTGAGGCAAAGCAGACAGCTAAGCAAGGCAGATGACTTGGAGCAAACATAAGACAGAGTACGATTTATGGCAGAGTGCTGATCTTCAGTGAGGTGCGGACTTACAGTATCGTGGGGCACAGAAAGCTTGGGAGGAGTGAAGCAGACAGAAAGATTGGCAAAGCAGAGAGAAGTAAGCAAATGACAGGTGTGACCTGGTGAAATGGAAGTTAAGTGTGCAGTTGCTAAGAGCCATGAGAAATGGAAACCCACTAACACAAGATGGAACCCGCGAGGACAGAGGACGGGACACCTTTCTCTAACCTCTACCAGGCCTCCAACTTTGATGCTGCGAGTTCTGCTGATAGACATACTGATAGACTTTTACCTGGAGATGAACCCAGAAGTTGGGGAAGGCACTGGGTGACTCAGGTGAGCTATACTAACAAGCAACTATGCATAGGAGAACATTCTGGAAAACATACTTTTAGCTTAATTAAACTGCTAAATACAGTACAATTCCGGTACAGTGCCAGGACCCTGCTTCCACCTCCAAATCACTCTGTATTTTTTTCTTGTACCAAGACCATGTATTTTGTACCTGTACATGACGACCTTGGTTCCCCCCTTCCCCACCCCTCCCTTCTCTGCTCCCTGCTCTTCCTTATTTACAGCTGGTTTATTTACATTTTTCCATTTTTTCCCTTTCTCCTTTCTTTCCTTTTTCCTTTCCTTCTTTACCCCCTTCTCCTTTTCTAGTTCTCCTCTCTTTTGAATATTATCTTCCCTCTGTATTATAATGCAAGAGGTTTCTAAGCTTCTAGCGTTCATCCCTGGCGATATTTTTTTTTTCAAAATTACAGGTGCACTTCCTATCTGAAAAGTTAGGACTCTCCTAGAAGTCAGAGTTCTGTATTCTAGACTTACGAGTTAATACTCTTACTAGTTTTGCAATTCAGGGAATTCCTGACATTCAGTAGTTTACTCCTTCAAACTAACTTTGGTGCTCCACAAGCAACTGGGACAAGGAAACTCAGCCTCTCTTCATTCACTGTTTTTTAATATTAACAAATGAGATAATGAATATTGTAATGCCCTGTAGCTTATATAAAGTAATCTTTACACAAGTAATAAAATTTTTAAATCACTTTTTGCTTAGTGAGCAACAAAGACAGATGATGTAATCAACTACAGAGATTATAATTAGCCTTCGTTCCTTATGTGGCCTCATCCTAGGCCTTTATGACATTTTTCCAACATTTCAACAAGCTGCCTGTCCTGTGTGTGAGGCATTTTGTTTCTATGTGGCGAGCAGCAGGAAATGAAATCCATTACAGATCCACATAGGTGGTTAATTTGTTTCAACTATCATTTAGCTGGGTCTCTGGCATCCACCTAATGATCTCACTGGTGCAATGCAGTCCAGTTCCTATATGTTACCTGTCACCAAAGCAGCTGTTTTCAAAGATGCTGTGTGCATTCATTTTATACATTAGCATCTTTGGATACCTGAAGGAAAAACGTACTATTCACAGGGCATTTGGCCAAGTACTGAGGACGAAGTTTGAGGAGGAGTGATTGCGAAGTGAGAAGAAATAAACAGGTGCAAATAATTTTTTTACCTAAGAAAAATTTAGGCTAATCTTTAGAAGACAGTATCACAGGGATTGGGGATTTAGCTCAGTGGTAGAGCCCGTGCCTAGCAAGTGCACAGAACAAGTTCGATCCCCAGTACCCCCCTCAAAAAAAAAAAAAAAAAGAAAACAAAACTACATCACAAATAACAAACAGAAATAGCCATAGGAGTCCAAAAAACAGGGTTTTGCTTCAAGGGCAATTAGAATAATATCAAAGGAAAGATATATTGGAAGTGAACGTCAAAGCATATTCAAGATTTTGTTACATATAGGTGGTATGTCAGCGTATGTTTGGTGTATGAGAGAGAAGAGACAGAAAATACTATGTCCAGAAGAAAATCTTGTCCTGAGAATGGTGAGCATGGACTTGAATAACATAAGACCATGACTGTGTACATCCCAGGTAGCAGGGACTGTGCAAATGCCACCTAATCAGTTAGAACTCACCTAATGAGCAACTGAGTCACGTGAACAGAGCTAGTAATGTAATCGGAGTAGTGTTCAAAGGACTGTTCTATTAAACACGGTGGAGAGAGACCAACCTGAGGACAATGTGTGGCTTATCTATGCATTGATAACCATATGGGAGAAAAGACTCAGCAAGGTTGAAATTTGGTCTAGAAAAAAAGAAAGGATGCAGGAAATAATAAAACACATGGTGCTATACCAAATTTCTGTTAGTTACGAATTACTATTCTCCTTGGAAATGCGACATTTTTTCTTGACAAAAAAAATGAACTGTCAGGATAATTCAGTGCTGTAGCATCTTTTGAAATATTACCACTGAAAAATATTAAAACAACCATGAACAAAACTAAGATTCTAGGAATTCCCCCATGAGTCCTCTCCCTACCATTAGGCTCTGAAAGATTTGAATTTGGAGGTTACTTTTGAGAGATTGGGTAATAAATGAATGCAGCTTTGGACTGGGAATGGCTTCGGAGTCTCCTCAGGTGAGCCGAGCCATTTGCTCATCTTTACAGTCACAGTAAACATTATGGCATATTAGAAAGTTGAATAATTCATCTCTCCTCCCCAGAACACAACTGAGGCACCATTCAAAGGTGTGTCCACTTCTGTTCACCACCGTGCAAGCTTCCTGGCACCAAATTAATACAACGGAAGGACCAGCCAGAGGCCAGCTCCCATCTTCCTCTATTATTTGCCTCCTTGTTACATCTTTATACTTTTAATTTCCCCAACATCATGTACTGTTTTAATTACACATACTTTCCTAACAGCACATGCCAGAGGCTGTTCTAAAGTACTGTAACTTGCCACTCTGTCTGAACAATATTTATATTAAAGTGCATATATATTTGAAATAAATGGAATACTGAAGCTAAATACAATATTTCTAAAATATTGACTGCTGACTTACCTAGGTTCTATTTTTGTTGTGGGTTTTTTTTGTCTCCTATGTGATGGATAAAACAGGCTATACCTGAACAAATGTGAACTGAACTTTAAGAAGTTGGTAAGCTGGATAATATTTATCACAATGGGTTAGTCATAATTTGAATAGCTTAAAAATAAAAACTTTCTTAGGAGGTCTATGTTTTATATATTACTTTAGTTAACAACTGACAACCGGCTATATGCCAGGCCCCGTCTTACTCTCTAAGGGTCAAACAGTGAGCCACAGGTGAAATCTTGGCCTGCTTTATCTACTATTCTATTGATGTAAGTAATCTATCAATGAATATTCATTTTACAACAATAGTAGGATGAAAAACAAACCAATGCAAGTGAATAAAGTGAGCTCTTGTGTTGCTAGAGATCAGGCAGACTAAGGAAAACAAAACAAAACAAAAGACCACTAAAATCTCTGGAAAGGTAACATAAGAGAACCACTTTGCCCGGCAAATGGAAAGGTGTATGCAAAAGCTTTTACACTTTTTGACTGTAGCATCTCTCCAAACTGTTTCAACTTTCTTGAGTGGCAAAAATGGCCCTCAGTTTTTGCACAAAATGGCTTCCCTCTCGAGTTGTCAGAATCTTAGTGGATTAGTCATGGAAGAATTTCCACTTTTTACTGATTTGTTGTTATTCTAAAAATTCTGACAGAGATGCTTGTTAAAATCAGTAATATTGTATTGTTAGTAAGAGTTTTGAAGATAGTACTTTCCTTTCTTCATTTTGTTCACTTAATGTTAGTTGCCCTCATTTTGGACAACAACCTAAAGGAAGTGTATAAGGAGGGTGAAATAAACAGCATTAAAGAAACAAATTTAATATAATGGAAAATGTTAGTGTTGAGGCAGACTTATGGTGACTGGCAGCTGTGAATGAGCATGCATTTTCTTAAAGGAAAAGTAAAAGCCGTTACTGGGTGTCAGCCCCCTTCCCTGCTCCCAAACTCCACAAACCCTCATCTGTAATTATTGATCACACAAGAGCCAATGCTGACTAGGGATTCAGTGTTTATAATGATTACTACAAATTTAAAATAATAAGAAATTTGAAGTGGCTTCCCTAATGAAAATATGTATAGAATTAAAACTTAACAGAAAGACCGCCA
>PVJO010029187.1:0-17161 GCA_004026905.1 Hystrix cristata | reverse complement strand
GCAGGTGTGTGTGTGCAGGCGTGCATGTGCAGGCGTGTGCAGGTGTGTGCGCGTGCAGGCGTGTGCAGACGTGCGCATGCAGGCATGTGCAGGTGTGTGCGTGTAGGTGTGTGCGCGCGCAGGCGTGTGCTCAGCCGGTGCACGCGGTGCCCCTCGGCAGGTCGCAGCGCGGTCCCGGCCGTCCGCCGAGCTCTGCAATCTGCCTTTAGGGACTCCAGGTTTTCAGGGGCTGAACGACTCAAACGCCAAACGCCGAAGGCCGTTAGCTTTGCAGAAGTCTTGTAACTCGGTCCCAGGACCACGCTGGCACCGGGTGGCTGGGGGAGAAGCCCGGCTCTCCGAAGCCCGCGGTGGCGCTGGCCTGTGACTGTGCGGCTCCCACCCAGCTCCCCGCGCGGTCTGCCCTGCGGAAGACAGTCCTGTGGGCCGAGTGTGTCGCCCCTTACCGGCCCCAGGGGTGGTGCTGGCGGGACCAAGTCTGGAGAAGTTGTGTTGTTAGATCGATAGGGGAAAACTACTCCTAGCTTCTTCGTCCTTCCAGCCAAATATGTGTATAAACCCAAACAAAGTGTTTTATCGCTAATTTTTTCTAAAAAAACACTGTTCTGGACTTTTGCCACTAAAGCTTTAGTAGCCTAGATATATGGCTATTTCTGTTAAAAATTTTAAATACAAAAATAGTAACATTTTAATGTTTTATGACAAATTTCATGATAACATTGGCCCAAGCTTCCACAGCCAAAAGAAAAACAAGGACTGGTGAAGATCCACTGATGCAGAATTAGCATCAGCAGATGGTAGTTATCATTCAAAAGCTGAATTTTTTCAAAAAGTTAAATTAGGCGAATGTTGTGCTTTAACACTTAGAACAATGCGTTAAAAATCGAAGTTCTTGTATCTTTAAAAATAAGAGTGGGCTGGGGATTTAGCTCAGTGGTTAGAATGCTTGCCTTGCAAGCACAAGGCCCTCAGTTCGATCCCCAGCACCAAAAAAAAAAAAAAAAAAAAAAAAAAAAAAAAAAAGAGTAACATAGTGATCTATTCCTCCAGAATCTTTTCACTTTTAACCTGAAACAAGCTAAGAATGGGAAGTAGTACAGTCCAGAGAGATTTTAGCCAAGAGCAAAAAAGAATCAAATCTTAGAAACATTAAAATGTTAAAAAAAAGTATCATCATGTTTTATTCTACTAAAGAGTCTTTTTTTTTTTTAAAGGATGATATATCAAGATAGAAATGCATCAGAGAAAGTATTGGCAAAAGCTTACTTATATTTTAAAATTTATTTTCTGTTTGAGGAAGCAAATCTCTGAATTTTTTATTGAGCTAAGTCTGCATGTGCTGTAGGTAAACTTGGTTAGTCAGTTCATGCCTGAGTAAGAAGTAAATAAACATACCTATCAAACAGAAATTAAATTCATTTTAATGATAAGCAAATGAAAGCTTCAATAAACACACATTTTGATGAAGTTTTATTTGTGTATATAAATGATTTCAGGCGAAGCAGAAGCATTCGCAGACTGAAAAATTTGCCTTTTAAATGCTTATTTTAATAAACAAATATAAGATTTGGATGTTCAAGACTGTAGTTCAAAGCTTAGACCACAGACCATTAATATATATGGTTTAATTCACTTAACAATACTTGATTTTTTTCCTAGTTATATGAAACACTATTTTACCTGGAAAAAAAATCCATGTTAATTTATAAAGCATATGGAATTTAAATAGTACGGTAGATTGACCCCAACCATTAAACCCTTTAACTCAGACCTTTCCCCTGAATGTCCTTGGGCGGTCTCTCTCTCCCTCCCTTTCTCTCTCTCTCTCTCTCTCTCTCTCTCTCTCTCTGGAACTGATAGGTCTGCACATTGCCAACCACGGCATCGCTTTCCTTTGTGCTCATTAGAGTCACCTTTTTGGTAGCCTCAACTTGAAGGGTCTCTAGATTAGATGAAATAACACAGACCTCACTTCTTACTTTCATAAATAAATAAGTACAAGAAATGCTAGAGACCTTTCTCTTTGTAATATACATGAAATATGCATGCAATGTACTGCTAATCTAATTGTAAATTTAGGTTTACAATACCGATGTAATTCTCTGACTTTTAACCTATTCTTAATTTTTAGAAGAAAGCGATGTCCATCCAACAGTTTTTCTTAGCAAGCTTTTATTTAACTTGTCGTTAAGGATACTTCAAAGCAGAAAAAAAAATCAACACTTTAATTTTTTGTTTATCTATAAAATATTTCTGAGACCCTCCTTCTCTCCCAAGAACTTTACTAAGGTGGGAATGTCCAGTTAATGCCCTTCTAAGGCGCCGTGACTGCTCTGGCCCATGATGAGTATGGGAGGCAAAGTCTTAGCGCCTTACCAGATAGATCCCTTTTATGTTAAGATGTGTGCGGCGTACACAGATACTCAGGAAAGCTGGTAACAATATGGTTTGTTTGCTTTCCACAGTCATTCTGGCCATCACTGACTAAACAGCTGAAGCATCTCGAAATCTTTATTGTTCTGTCCTCACATGATCCTTTCCATGCTTCACTTTTATGTTAACTTTTGTTTTTATTTTAATCTCGTTTGATTAATTAGGTACTGATAGCATATTCTGTTGGGAGGTTATCAAAGGAGTATATTTAAAGGTTTCTACATTCATATGCAAGGACGAAAACATAAAACGAGTACTTAGATTACAGTTTCATTCATGCGCATATGTACTGCAGGGATGTACTAGTGGATAGGTTAGGGATGGCCTGCAGAGAGAAACTTTTAAGTCATGTGATAATGAAATCGTAAGTAGTGTTTACCTCTTCTTACCGTGCCCTGTGGCTGATAAATGCTTACTAGATAACATTGGTTGCGAGAACTGTCATCTTTGTTCAGATGTGAAAACAATCCGACAACATACAAATGTTTCAGAAACCAGTTATTATTTTCTTCCAGAATTTTGTATCTCGCTCATCAATCCAGTGAGCTAAAGCATGAGCTACTAGTAAGATTATTCTAAGACATAACTTCAGGAACATCAGTGTAGATGACGTAACTTCAGAGCGCCTGTGGCCAGTCTGGGTTAATGTCGAGCCCTGCGCACGGTAATTAATTCTTTTCCATCACAAGAGATACACGCCACATAAGTATCGTGTCAGGCAAATAGTTTTACAATTAGCTATTTTAATATTCCATAATATTCTGCATGTAATTTATGTCATTGTGTTAATTTTTTCTGCTCTCTAATGTCCTTTACTTTCCTCATCTGTGTCCACAAGTGCACACTTTGCATAATCACAAGTCTGCCTTGTGAATGTTTCGGCTCAGTGGCCCGAACGTGCGTCACTTACTAGGCCGCCGAGTCGTTCAGCTGGTACTCGGACGCCCTTTGGAAGCAGGCCTGGATCCCCGGGTCCCCCCACAGGCGCCGGATCACCTCGGCCAGCTGTGGCGTCATGACGCCGTCCTCCAGGGTGTTTGCCATCGTCCAGAGCTGCTCTCGGTCCTCCTGGTGTTCGGTGCGAAAGACAAAGGCATGTGTTATTGGGAGCCACGTGCGGTAGTCATTAGAACATTTTAACTTGATGAGTTTTGTTCATCTTTTGGTAAGAATCCCGCCAAGCATGTTTTCAAAATGCACTAAGATCAGTACAACTCGGACTCTTTGAAGTTCTCCTTTTACAAAAAATGCAAAATGCTACATGGAGAAACTAGGATATGTTGGTCTATATCGCTGCTTCTCAATGTGATGTCAGAATGGATAGCAATACTTCGTCATTCCACTTAGTTCCAGAAGGCTGGAAGGTCTAAGAATAATGAAACTGAGCTAACCAGATTTTTGTCTTCTTTAGATAATAGCCACACATATTTTTCAAAATTTTTATCAGCATGTGTTTGTATTGCACAATGTCTACACTGCTTGTGGGGACTTGGTACATGTACATAATACATCTTAATTCCTTTCTTTTCATCCCCTTTCCCTTCCCCTTCCCTTCCCTCACTCCCCCTTCCACCTCTCTCTTGGTCCTCTTCCTTTTTTTCTTTTCCTTGTGTATGTTTGTAGTGTATAGTGTTTAAATTCCTTGCGTGAAGTTGGTGCATGTACATAACACATCTTAATTCCTTTTCTTGTCCTCTTTCCCTCCCCTTCCTCCCTTCTCCCTCCATCTCTTAATCCCCTTCCCCTTTAAGAAAGATCTATCTCTCTACTTCCTATTATGGATATTTTATTTTGTTCTTTATTTATGTTTTGAGTTTCTCATATAGGAGACACCATGCCATACTTAAGTTTGTGCATCTGATTTCTCTCACTTAAGACTATAGTCTCAAGGTATATCCATCTTCCTACCATTCTTTATGGCAGAATAGTACTCCAGTGTGTATAAATATTACATTTTCTTTATGTATTCTTCTGTAGATGGACTTATAGGCTGCTCCCAGGATTTAGCTATTGTGTTATATGGCCATATACATTTTAATAAAAAAGGAGTCAAGTAAGAATAAGAGTAAAATAGGAAATAAATTCACTGTAGTAAATTTATATTAAAAATACATAATTTTATTTGTTATCAGGTACTCCTCTGTAGTCATGTAAGTAAGCAATGGTAAACATTTAGACCCATAGAGTTTTTGAACATCCTTGTAGGTATTGATTGCTGCTTTTGGAGCAAATCAATAGGGCAGAGGTGAGATTAGGAAGCAAAAAAGAAAAGCGAGAATTGTATTAGCTCTGTTAGGACAATATTTGGAGGTTACAAGGAGAAACAGAGACATTTACTGAGTAAATAAACTCAATCTGCACAATTTATAGTAGTCTACAATTTATTTAAACTAAAATCCAAAACTTTTTATGATAAAATCATTTTTTCAAAGATTGAGAATTTGAGTTGCAGAGTAGTTAAACTGACCTGTCCCTGGCCAGGTCACTGGGGTCATCTGAGCTCCGTTTCTGGTGGTCACACTCCATGCTCCTGCTCTACCTGGCTCACGATCCTGCCAGCGAACGTGAGCAACAGCTGATAAGACGCCAGGCGCCGAGTCTCCACAACTGTCCAAATTAGCACAGTGAAGGAAATGCCCCATTTTCCCCATTTGCACACGGGGGAGTCTAGATCTCAAACGTTAATTTGCCGATGAGTAAGATAAACATCGGAAGAGTCAAACCCAAACACATTCTGTGTAGTCGGGCTGTGATGGGAAAAGTATGTTCGGTAAGCGTCTCCTGGTTTTCTGATACAATTCAGTTTATTATCTTAGCTTGACGATAGATTTATTTCACCATTTTATCAAAACTCTGTTCTTTGTATTAAAGAGTGTGTGTGTGTATATATATATATATATATATATATATATATATATATATATATATATATATATGCCTGTTGTTATTAAAGACCCTCACTGGTAAGACAAAATCCCTTATTTCATTTTTCTTCAAAATCAAGCTTTATCATTAAAATCGAACTGATGAGACGACCATTCGGCCAAAATCAAGACTTGTCCCCGTGTCCCCGTGTTCTTGCATCGACACAGGATAAAACTTCACAACCCTCCTTCCCTGCTAGACAGACAGGAGAGAGCTGCAGATCTAGTGAAATGTGATCTGCCCGCTTGGCAGGCGGCCTCGCTTGGCCCCATCTACTATTCAAGTGCCTTTTAGGACAAAGGAGGAAATGAAACAACCGCTCACGCTCCCACGGTGCTGTCCCTGCAGGCAGACTCTGCACGCCTGTTAGCACACTGTCGTGAGAACACTAATATGTGTTTTCCTTTCTTGAAAAAGTCCCCGTTTGAGTAGAAGTGCACTTATCGGTGTAGGTCCCCTGAGTGGAGGTCCCCCTTCAATGTCTGCATGTTATCAGGACCTCACCTGTTTGCTCCTTCATCCTGCTCTCTCCTCAAAGGACAGTGACCCGATCAGCTTGAGTTTTGTCTCCCGAGACCTTTTCCTTTTTAAATTATTTTCTGCATAGGTGGCAATAGGCCTTTGCCATTTTTTTAACCATAAATAACATTTTAAGGAATGTAGTTCATGTCAATCCTTGCTGGTCTTATGTATTTATGAAAGGGCCGATGTAATTCAGAGTTGACTTTGATTGTCTTCAGGGTGTGGGCCTACCAATCATTTGAATTTGGAAAATCTGTAATGCCCAAATTAGCAACTATTATGAAAGGTTATCCTGCACATGGGAGTGAATTTGCAAACTAAACCCCTGAGTATTTTACTCTCATATTTTAACAACTTTCATAATTTCCCACCAAACTCACAAAAAACCTGAATCTTTTACAAAGACTCACAAGACTATGCACGTTTTGATGCCCGTCTGCCTTTCTCACCTTACTCCATGTCTTCCGTCCCCTCTGTCTCGTCCTTTCTCTGTCTTCTCTTCTAATCTCAAGAGCTGTGCTCTCCTTGCTACCCGTTGGCCTCCCCATGGCCCCATCACAGCATGTGTTTTGAGAAATACTGAGTTTAAAAGGCCAAGGTTTTGTTGCTACTAGACTTTAAATCTCTGAGAACCGTGGTGGTGGCAAATTTCTAAGTCACTATAGTATGTGTGTATCCCAAACATATTTGATCACAGAACTTTGATGTAGAACTTTCTGGGAAATCTATGCTCTTTGGTTTGTTCTATAGGATTCATTTTGTAGGGTTCTGTGTTAAAAATGATCACAAAACAACTCATGTAATAAAGGTGTTAAAATCTTCAACATTCTTTTATGACAGTCCAGTGTATGTTTTAGATGGTCTAAAACAGAATATAATAATATTCAGAAAGGAGAAGGCATTTACTAAATGTCTTTATTAGTCCCCTTTCCTGTTTCTTCAGTTTTTTCCCTCTTCACAGGTTTGTGAAATCAGTTTATTGAATACTAAACCAAAGCCAACAACAGGTCCCCTTGAGCTGCTTCCCCTTTAGCTGGGCGCCTGCTCCTCAGCAGCAGCTCAAAGCAGTTTCTTTAAACTCTGTCCCATCTCCTTTGCCCGCCTCTTCACCCACCCGGGTGGGCTCTGAATCCACCGCACTTCTGCCCTTTCTCAGTTGATCCCAGTGGCTCCATACTGCCAAAAGCAATGGGTTCTATTAAATATTCTCCTGCTTTGATCTCTCAAGATCTTTCTACTTGGATAACCTCCATTTGGATCACTTCACTGGGATTCTTGTGGTTCCACATACCTCTAATATTCTTGTAACTAGTTGGTCCCTTCCTCCAAAGTTTCCTGTTCCTCTCAAGTGACTAGAAAATGTTGGACATTTTTTTTGCTTTCGGAAAACCACAACTACCTGGGCTTCATTCTCCTCTATACGCTCTCTTCTCATCCTAAGCACTTGACTATCTACTCTATAGCGTCCGCTCCGGCAGTGTCAATCACGTGCCGGGGTAACGTGGCCAATCCACCTTGACTGAGTGCTCAAGCAGAGATTGCCACCGTGAGCTGCAACTGCATGTTCGCAGTTGCGTACAGACGTGAATGTCTCTCAGAACTTCCAAACTCAGTGTTTCCAAAACCAAGCTCATTAGTTCTTCTCCATTCCTATTTAGCGCTTCTGTTCTTAGTAATTCTTGCTACAGAGAAGAACCTGCTGAGCTCCATTTCCAGCTGTGCTGCACTTTGAAACTGGTGGAGGCTTTGTGATTACGTGTTCAACATCAAACTTTCCTGTCCTGAGGACAAATATTATTTCAATCTCAATTGCTGCTGGATGCTCAGTATCCCCAGTACCCAACCAAATGTCTGTCGTGTAAACAATAGTTTCATGAAAAGTTTTTCTTCAAATCATGGGGGGTGTGTAGATTTCAGTACCGAAATTAGAATGGGTTACATTCAAAATAATTATTGAAAAATAATAATAATAGCTAATATTTATGGGGAAGTTACAGTCTGCAATATGATCTGTAGTGAATTATTTACGTTTTGTAATTTAATGAGAAAAATACTGACATTTTGTGTTGGAACAAAATAAAATTTAGATCATGTAACTTGTCCAAACCTGGAAACTAGTGATTGATGCACCTCTTATAATTCTTCCTGTCTGACCTTCTTTGAATGGTAATCTGTGTGATGATGTGATGACATGCAGATAGTTATGTAAAATCCATAAATTTGTAGAAATAAACCAAGAGCTATTTAGAACTCCGAAAGTTTTGATTAGAGTTCTGGCTAGCTTGTGTTTATTATATGGACATAGGCAATGGTTATCAACTAATCCGTTGGTTAATCTGTTGCATAAACAGTTTAAACAGGTAGACAATATCCTAGTCTTAATACCAAACATCCAAAAATAGATAAAACTCTGAGTTGACATCAGTTGAGAATCAAGATATAGGTTATGTGATGCAAACGACTGTGATATCCCAGGACAGAAGTCCTGACAATTACTTAGCACTATTTCAATATATTCAACACAGAGTTGGGACAAATTGTACTTGTTTTTAGTTTTTAGTCAGCGAGATGATAGCAATGTGTAGAATCCACCATGTGTCAGACCGTTAGGACTCCAGACTGACAAGACTCCAGACCGACAGATTTCAGGTCTTTAGGGAGGGCTGGCATTGCTGACTGGCAAACTGTGGGTTGTAGGAAGTACACATAGTTTTTAAGAGTAGCAACAGGCAAAGTTGTGATTTCCGACATCCTTCTAACACATGGAATGTTACATAAACAAATTTGAATATCATTAAATTATTCTCAAAGGAGTTTGGAAATAATAGTTACCTATGTTAGTTACTCTTATTTCTTGTAAGAAAAAATATTCTCAGTCATTTAAAGTATTTTTAAAAATCTTTGCATAGTAAAAAGCACCGGAATGAAAGCCAAGAGAAATGCAGTTTGCGATAAACTTTAGCTACTTGAAGTAAACTAACTACTTCTCTTTGGGTTTTGTTATCCCATCCTTGAACTAGGGGGTTATTCTACGTTACCTCTGAGAGGCCAGTTTAAAATTCTACATTCTTAGAAAAGTCCAAGGTCAAAGAGAACTGAACTAGGCTTTGATAGGTCATGATGACTAAGTCACACAATGACAAAGGAAGGAAGGAGCATGGGGCTCAGCTGCTCCAAGTTCCTCTTTTCCATGTGAGATGAAACTGGGCCCAGAGAAGTTGGTGATTTACTGGAGCTGAGCTGGGGAGAAAGCTAGAAATGGAAGACGTTGGAGACCCGGACTGTAGGTTTTGCCATCTGCCTGAGGGCATTTCCTTGATTTGGGGGGAGAAATGATAGAAAAGGGATTTTCCTTTCCCTTTAGGAGGAGGAAGGGAGTGGCGGAGAAGGAAATGAACAAAACCTCAAGATGTCTTTTGTCCATGTGTCAACTCCCAGGGCGAATGTAATCAATATGTAATGCAAACATGTATGAGTAAGAACAGGGAAAGAAAATTGAACAGCGAAGGCCTGTTTTCCTTTTCATCCTGGTGCCTTCCTCTGGTCATTTCCACGGTCTACTCGCAGAATGCAGCCGTAGTGGTGGTGTACGTGGCTTTCTTTTCTAGCCTTACTGTACAGTTCCTTTCTATTTTTACCATTCTCACAAGGTGTCTAAGAATTACACTGGGAACAGTTCAGTCTGCATCCCTGGAAGGTAACTGGAGGGACCACTGAGTGATGTCTTCCAATGGATGGAACTCATCACTCTTTTTACGAGGGGCTCAGCTATTGTTCCTTGGATAATGATATGTATTTCACTTGCCAGCTAAGATGGTTTCGTATGTTTGTGTGTAAATGTTTTAAAGTAAGCGGATTTATAATACAATGTGTAATGTCTGTATAATATAAAAGAGAAAAATTATTTAGATAATAACCTTATAAAAAACTACGACTAGTTGAGTGTACTCTGTATACAAAAATTTTATCCCCATACTTTTGAATTCTTTCTAAAACTTCAAGACTGTAAAATAAGCATTTCCCTGTTGCCGCATAGTCTTTGGAATTATCATTGAACATTACTGATAATTGTGATATGATTACATATTTTTCTTTTTTGGGGGGTTGCTGGGGATAGAACTCAAGGCCTTGTGCTTGCACTTCACCACTTGAGTTAAATCCCCAACCCTAAAAATTTTTTAAAGTCTCCATGAAATGACTCATAAACTAAGAAAGATAAAAATATTGCAAGTTATAGTAACCCATTGAGACTCAGCAATCATAAGCAATACATCTCCATAGTATAGTATAGGATTTAATATTAGGTTTGATCCCTAAGAAAACAGTTAAGTTTGAATAAGGTTATAGCGCACAATGACAAACAGGAAAGTGAGCTATTTTAAAATAAACAGAGTTAATACGTCCAAAATTTTCATTTCATGTTCTTAAACGTTCAACGTCAATTAGAAATACAAACATTAGGTCCTACAATCTTATGCCTCAGATTCCCTGGTGAACCCACGAGGGTCTTTCCTGCTGTACTTACAACACTTCCGGGATTTACATACTCAATCCCGAGCGTGGCCATGGCCTTCACGATGGCAAGGATGGACTGCAGGGTGTTACTGTAGACCACGGCTTTGAACTCCAAGCATTCTTGCTCGCTGTAACCATTCTTATGGATGATCCTGTAATTTAAACATGAACAGCTTTTGAGAGTTGAGCAATTGATGGTAAGATTAAAGCACCCGAACAACAAATTACAAGACTGCAACAGTATGTCTTCATTAGAAAGGAAAAAAATTGACCACATATCTTTTTAAAGTCAGAACAATTTTATGCTTTTTCCAGTATCCTTGTCTTGTAGTACAATATTTTCTTTTTGGAGTACTCAGGCTAGGGACTCAAGAGGATCTAGGATTTGCTCTAGATTCAAACCCTTTTTTCCATGAGTAAATCATGACAAATTTATTTAGAATGTGCGTTCCTTTCACGAAGGAAAATTACCAGATTTCTAGGGCAAAGTGCACACCGAGGTCGGAAACTCGGTGGTGTGTTTGCAACACGACCTGGACAGGAAGTGGAGTCATTTAGTGGCATCCATGTCTTTTCCTGTCCCTTAAAAGATGCTGGAAAATAGGAGTGCTGCTTTCTATTTACAGCGATAACAAAGCCTCGTTTTCCCGGTGCAGGTAATCGCCCTCTGCTCCACCCTGGCCCTTGTCCTCCTGCCTTCGCGTACGTGCCAGCCCGGAGTGGTCCCCTCGACTGTACCTCGCTGTCCTTCCACTCACTCAGGCACAAGTCAAGCCACTCTGGCACTTTCAGAGGGAAAGTGTAAAATAGATGCGCCTACTGAAAGCTAAAATCTTCGCATGTACTAATGATATTGCACAATACACTTTCGTTTCTTTTTGTTATTACTTTTTATTCGTTTTCGTGGTACTGGGGATTGACCCTTCTGAATACCGACGTACACGTCTTTGTATGTGCATTTTTATATTTCGTATGTTTAAATTATTTTATTTTCATGGTTTTCCATATTTTAAATTATGACTGAAAATTTTCAGAAACACATTTAGAATATTAGTAGTTAAATTTTCTCAGTTTAGCGTATATTTTGAAAAAAAATCTTTCTAACACTTTGCTGTAATATGTCATTTCACAAAAAGTGATGAGAAATATTCATTTCTTAATACCTCACCTTTACTGGTTTACTTTAGAATTATTGTTTGCTAATTAACCGAGATGAAAAATACCTCACTAATGACTTAAATTTTTATTTTCTAACCAGTAAAATTAAATTATTTATCTCCTATTTAAGAAATACTTGAGCTTTGTGACTTTGGAGTCTGTCCAGAGTGTCTCTTCAGACACAGAAGCTGAGCAGCCTGTAGTTTTGCATAACTATTTTAGGTCTTTATATACAGTAAGGCAGCCATCTATTTATCTGTCATATTTATTATAGTGGCCGCTACCCCCAGTTTTCTCCTTTTTTGTGTTATTCCTGTTATGGTCTAATACATTTAAGCACTCCATCATCGAGCTAAATCCCTACCCAAGAGCAAAGTTTAAAAGACAAACAGAGATGACAATTTTATTTGCCTTGTATGCATTCTGAGACAGGAGAAGACTATTTCCCTAGCAGCTGTGGCGATTCTGTCACTACCTGTGTTTTACCAGACGCTCCCAGTCAGCTTCTCCCAGAGCACTTATTTTCAGAATGGTCAAAAACACAGACAGACGTCAAACACAGAACGTTTAAAATGGTT
Organism: Hystrix cristata; assembly: GCA_004026905.1. Classification (NCBI taxonomy): domain Eukaryota; kingdom Metazoa; phylum Chordata; class Mammalia; order Rodentia; family Hystricidae; genus Hystrix; species Hystrix cristata. Next base: position 5,030 of record PVJO010029187.1, on the reverse strand, counting down.
CAGTACTTACTTCATTTGCTTAACGATAGTGCTTTTTCCAGATTCACCTGCTCCTGTAATGCAAAGAAGGGGATGTTATCAAGTGACTTGCCAAATTTGTATAAATATTGAAACCCGACTACCAGTCTCTTGTGCGTAAATCTTTACCAGACACCTCTCTTGGTGTCACTTCTAAAGCAAGGGGTGGATATTATCACAAAAATATTATGGCATTCAAACATAATTTGAGTATCTACCTATCTCCTGGCACCGCAACCCAAGGAAATAGTCCCCAATTTCCGTAGTGTCTAAATCACTCACATTCCCCTGGAAGGTCTCCTCATATTTCCCACTTGAATAAATGACAAGATCAAAAAACCTGGGCAATAACCTTTTATTTCAAAACCTGTCCAAAGCCTGTTCTGGGCCCTTCTCTCCAGCATCCTAGTGCCCTCGGTACACAGGTGTAATCTCTTCTGCTTAAATGACGGGGGGTTGCTAATAGCACCAAGCCAATCCGCGGAGCGCTGGGGTGAGAACCGATGTGTGAACATCGCAAAGCGTGTCCCGTGTTCTGAGGTGCAAGATGGGAGCGAGTGTGGGGGGTCGTGGGGTGAGGGGACAGCAGGGCTTCCACAAAGAAGTCCTTAACGTTTATCTAGAATGTCTATTTTAGTTGATGATACACAAGACAAAAATTGGTTTTAGTAGCAAGTTAACTCTGCAAAGATGTAGAGAAATACAAAATGCACACGATTTTAAAGAGAGAAAACATGAACCTTTAATGAAAAATGAGTGGTTGACTCAAGCTATGTCTCAGGCCCTTTGGAGATGTTTTCCCATCTGATTTACACTAAGTAGTATCTCTTTGTAAAATGAAAACTAAGAAACTCTAAAATAGAATGTGATAACCTAAATTTGAGGTTTGCTTCCTTCTCTGTGTGTATGCGTGTGCACAATATCTGCAGTAAGTCCTTTAGCTTCTTAATTTCCTCATATATAAACTAAGAGTACTTACCTCCAAGAACAATAGAGGACTCTTATGACATAGTGAGCATGGAATTGTTTGCAAATTAGAGTGTAAAACATAAAGTAATGTTATCTGAGAACCCAAGGATGTAGCACCTTCACAGTATTTCATAAAAAGAACAATCTATTCGCTTTTGTGGATACCCTACAAATGTATTTAGCGAATGAACTTAATAAAAGAACATTGACTCATCTCACCACGGACCAAAAGTTACTTTGAACTTATACATAAACTTGAATATGAAATCTAAAATTATCGAAGTTCTAGAGAAATTCATACATGAAATATCTTCACAATCAACTAGACAAAAAAATTTGTTATGATACAAATAAATGAGCAAAAGTGAAAAATTTGACAAGTTGGACTATCAAATTTAAGAAAAGACAAAGGGACAAGCCGCCATCTAGAAGATAATGTTTACAATTTATATATCAGGCATAGGACGGGTATCCAATAGAGTAAGTTCCTTGGTGCTCAGGATGTTTTAAAGGATAGTATACACATGAAAAGAGCCTAAAAAGGGCTGTGACTCTGGAGAATGACAATGAAAGAACTCAGTGAAAGTTTTTACTTACTATGATTGGCAAACAGTTAGTCCTTTACAAAACTTGAAGAAATTGAGTCCCCATGAGGGGATTTTAAGAGAGATTTTAAGGAGATTTTAAGGGATTTTAAGGGATTTTTATGAGAATTTTAAGTTGATTAAGGCTCTGCCTTTATGAATGGTTTAATCCATTTATGCAATTAGAGTATTAATAAGCTAATAGACTATATCCACAGTGAGTTTGGTATCTTTCTCTTTCCCTGTCTCTCGCTGTGTGTGACCCTGTACAACCTTGGGCACCACCAGATGTGTCCCTTGACCTGGACCATGATTTGGGTGTCAGCAGATGTCCCCCATGGACCTTGGACCAGATTCCAGCTGAAATAAATTTAGTTTTCTTTATAACTCACCCAATCTTAGTATTGTGGTATTAGTAACAGAAAATGGACTAAGACACTTACCTGTGAATCTTAGATATGCTGGGGGTAGAAGGAGTGAATTCAGGAAACTGGGAATTTGAAAGTTCTGGTTTTACAGATAAATGAAACACAGGAATTCACTAATAATGAGTTGTCTAGTAGTATAAATTAGGTCTAAAAACTTTTCAATAAAACCTTGAATAAAGTTTGCTGGAGAAAACTCAGCATTTTATACTTAATGCAAAATCATATTATTTAGAATATGTCCTTGAACTACAGCTTACATTTATCCACAAAAATATGATAGTAAGTCATATGCAAAAGAGTGTGATCTTAAACTCCAACAAGTAGCTAGGTTAGTCCTCTAATACTAATTTCTGTGTCTCTAGGAGAGGCAAAGGGCTTGGTATATTATGGCCAGCTCCAGAAATTGGATCTCAGGGTATCTCCAAAGTCTAAATGTGCCAGTTAATTTTGAACAGAACACAAAGTTACACAATTAAGGCATGTTGACTTTTCATAAATACAAGACATACCTTTGACCGACGTGGCAGTCAACTGTCTTATTTTACCAAAACTAGTGTGATTTTTATGTATCCAAAAGTGACATCACTTTTGATAACTTCAAATCTCAAGAGTTTTACTCAAATTACATTAATATATGTGGGGAATTAGAGGGCCCTGATGACGGTATTTAGGTATTCATTTCCACTCTCAACGACTCGGTTTTCCTTTCCCTACTCTACCTTCGCTTTTTCCCATAACAATTATCTTCCTCCACTTGCTTAAATTTTTTCATATAATGTTTTTAATTTTTCCCATTTGTCTTCCATCATGGTAAGATTAAATTCTGCAAGGATCTGTGTCTTTGTTTTGATCACTGATGTACCTAAAGCACTTAGATTTGTGCTTGACTCAATAGAATCACCATGAAACCACTGAATTCTTTAAACTCAGACTTCAAAAATGAATCTTTTTCCTTTGTACCATGTGCTACTTTTCCTATTGAAATATTTCTGTACGATTTACAGTTTCCTAAGCCTTGGTGATCTGATGAGGTTACACAAAAATTTAATTCTATTTCACAGCAATTTTTGTTGTATTTGCCCTAGCTAAGTGTGTCCAGTTTCCTCAGTTGTCTGGAACAGCTGCCCGCCTTGTATAATTCGGAGTAATCACAGTGGGGAAGCGATGGGAAATAATGTCTCATTGCCCGAGGGCGACACACAGATTCTTCCTCTTGGCTAAGGCCCCAGGATTCTTCCTTTTATGGTTTCATGCTAGTATTCTCCATACCACAGGTGGTAAAATTCAACAACAAGCTGATGAATGCAACAGTCAACCGAAGTAATTTGCTCATAATACTTCATAGAATTTACTTAACACAGTCAAACACAAACTAATAGACTGGGCACAGCCGTATCGTTTAATAGAGATTGTTATGCCTAAGAATGGGAGATCTAAGAAGAAAACAAACCACGGTAGACTATCACCTCACCCACTTTGAGAAGACAGCTGACTACGTTATTTGGCAGAGCGCGTAGCTATTTGTGAGAGTGGCAAAAGAGAATGATCTTCCCACGACTTTCTGGTTCGCTGGCTTTAGACGGTGTGCGATTGTGCTCTAGTAGAGCTGGAAGTAGGTAGGATCTAGTAGAGTAGGACCTGGTTATAAGAAACTGTAGCATCGTCCTAAACAAATGACAGTTCCTTAGAAGACTTCTCTTCCTCTCTTCTTCAAATATGCATATTTATTTTACTGACTTGAAAGTTAGAGGGTTAAAAGATGACAGAGGACATTGGGTGGACTCACTGGGCACTGTGGTGCCAGTCCATGCAGGTGTAACATTGTGTTCTGTCCAATTAGGGTGGAGACACCGGAAGAAGGAGCACTGTGGAGGGAATCTGAGGCTGAGGAAAAAACGTCTCCGTTCTGAGTATCAGTTAAATTTCCTTAAGTAATGTTTCATTATTTGTGATTTCCATGATGAATCGAAAATTATTTAGAACATTTTAATTTCTATATCTTTGAGAATGAGAAAATTTCTAAATACTTTTTTCTTTCCCTTTTTCATTTTTTTAAATCAGTGCATATTTATGGTACATAATGATTATTTAATCATATGGAGGTGGTACATGGACACAACACATCTTAATTCTTTGCGATCCCCTCTTTCTGCTCCCTTTCCCCTCCCTCCATCTCCATCCCTTCCTGCTCTTTTGCAAGTTTTCTGTCCCTGTCTCCTATCTAGAATTTGGGTTTGGGGCAGTGGCTTGTAACAGGTGTGTGGCTGCCATGTGTGAGGCCCTGGATTTGATTCCCAGCAACACACACACGCACACACACACACACGCACACACACGCACACACACACACAGTTTCAATTAAGAACCACTGCTGATCAGATTAAAAAAATAAAAAAAAGATCCATTTATTCATGCCATGTCTCTATTACTGACTAGTCAAATTTTATCATAAATTTGGGGAAAAAAGTGATTTGTAGACCACTCAGACAGCTAATGGACATTCAGAATGGTCTTCCGACCCCCATACATCCTCCTCCAAACTCTAAGTCTTCACTGAGTTACAGTATCCAAGGTGATGTAAATGCAATATAAATAATTGTCATAGTGCCTTGTTTAGGGAATACTGACAAGAACAAAACCTGTGTGTTTTTAGCAGAGATGCAATTTTTTGGAGCAGTTTTGGTCTTTGGTTAGTTGAATCCGCAGATGTGGAGCCCAAGAATGCCACGAGTCGGTAGGTAACCATCCTGAGAATACTGAGGCTGGAATTTCTAAAGTTATTTCTGCACCTAGAGAATGTGCTACTACGTAACAATTCTTGTAACTTGGCTGGCAATCCATGATGTGTCTAAAGTATGCAAAATAATCGGCCACTTTTGAAAAATAGCCAGTAGATTTTAATGAAACTGCACGTTGAGGATTAATATTTTCTCTTAGAGGTCTTTTTAAAGGTGTCTAGACCACTGTTGTTCCTACAGAAACTTCAAGGTTCTGCATATAGCTCCAGTATAGTAAGCTACCACATCAGCAT
>PVJO010029186.1:0-17022 GCA_004026905.1 Hystrix cristata | reverse complement strand
TTCAGTCTTTTTCTAAGTAATTTATGGGTGTAAACTAATGTAACCTCCAGGACATGGTGTAACTATTATTCCCATTTACAGATGAGGAAACTGAAGCAGAGATATGAATAGACATTGATGAAGCTGGTCAATGGTAGAGAAAGAAAGGGAATTTGAGAGAAACAAAGATGTATTATGTACATGTACCAATTCCACACAAGGAGCGTAAACATTATGTACTGGAAACAGGGGCTAATGAAAAAACAGTACAGGGTAGAGTCTGAATTGCAACCCAGGCTGTCTTCCTCCAGAGCCTTCACCCCATTTAGTTTCTGACATATAAGAGCAGCTGGCACCCACATCTATTCTGATGTGGAGTTGGAACTAGAAATGCTGTCAAACGCCTCTTCCCTGAACAGGTGCTCTTGGCTTCATGGGCAGGTGCTGAGCGTCGGGTAACAGGCACAAGAGATGGGAAGTGGCTGACCCTTCTTAGGGGTGCCGAAACACCTGCGAACGACGGCCTCTGACAGCCCTAGGAGGGAGGCCCTGTGTCTCCCGGGCCTCTGCCTCTAGGGGAAGCAGCTGAAAAAGGTCAGGAGAGTGATGTGTCCTGGCTGCTGCTTGGCATTTGTAGTAATGTGGCCTGTGTGTAAGCGAAGATGAGAAGTAATTGGGCTGCTCTGGGGAGGACTGTGCCTCGTTTGTCTGTGTGCACCAGCCTACATCGACTGGGGACTGGGAAATGTGGGGCCTTCTGGGACTGAACGAGCTGACTGCTTCTGTCCGCCAAAGAGCCAGAGGCAAGATGAAGACCAAGCTCTTTGCAGGAGCCTCTGTTTCTCTCACTGCTCTTGGACCGGTCCTATGTGGAATGGTCCAGAAACATTAGCATGGAGGCTTGGAAAATCATAACCAGAGCTCCCAAGTGCCAGCTACTGGCAGACGAGCCTCACCTATTTTATCTCATTTATTCTTTGCAATTAATTCCCTCTGAGGTAAGACTTTTTTTTTTTTTTTTTTTTGAGTACCGGAGATTGAACCCAGGGCCTTCACACTGAGCTCCATCCCCAGGCCTATTTTTAATCTGAGACAGGGTCTCACTCAGTCACTAAATTGCTCAGGCTGGGCTGAAACATCTGCTTGCCTCAGCCTCCCAGAGTGTCCCTCTGAGGTAAATATTCTTCCCCCACTTGATGGATGCTGAGACAGAAATTCAGAGAGGGTAATAACCTGTCCTGGGTCATGCTATTTTAAACAGATGTCTCCTCAGAGCAAGGCAGCAGTGTGGGGGAGACGCTGCCATGCAGAGCAGTGTCTTCACTGATGTCGCTTTGTAAGGGTCCTGAGGTGGTCCGGGCTGGGTCCAAATGCTAAGTGCTGGGTGCCTGTCTTAGCAGGGACCTCACTGGCACAGAGCTGCCCCCGGCATGGACACATCGTGGCTCTTCATGTGCCACACCCCTTGGGCTGGGCACAGTAAGACTCTGATGCCTGCATTTGCCATGAGGACCAAAGAGTAGATTTTTCCTCAGGGGAAAAATTCATTTTTATTGACACCGGAGAGAAACAGTCCCTTTTCATCCATAAATAAGGCATTTATTTTCCATTTCAAGGAACGTAGCAGAAGAAAAATTAAACAGGAAGGGAGCTGGCCGGGTTGGGACAGGTGAAACGCAACAAAGGAAATCAGCCGACTTCCACACCAGCAGTTCTGAAAGGGGCATAGAAGATCATCCCTCAGGGAGACACATCTGCGCCTGTTTGCAGCTAACACACCTTACACTCAGCCACCGGCTGAGTTCTGTTGTCAGCAGGTGTCATGGATTACCTCATCCTGTGTTCCCAGCACTGTGAAATACCTCTCGTACCAGTTGAGGCGGGGAGGGAGTCAGCGACTTACCTGAAGTAACACAGCTAGTAACTGCTAAAGTCAGAATACACTCCGCATCAGGCAGTGCTTGTACATTTGTGCCAGGTGTGGTGGTGCACACCTGTAATTCCAGCCCTCGGGAGGCTGAGGCATGAGGATGGCTGTGAGTTCAAGCCAGCCTGGGTTACACGATGAGTTCAAGGTCAGACTGAACTACGTAGTGAGACCTTGTCTCAAACAAATAAAAAAACAAAGAAATGAACCCCTAAACAAACAAAAACCCTGTACATTTATTACTGTCAAATATATTTATGGAATAATCCTATTTAACCTCACAACACAGGACACAGCCAGCGCTAGAACTCCCCATTTTGGACACGTACAAACCAAGGTCCAGAGACATCAAAGGCCTCCAACTAGCAGAGCATACATCTTTTGGACTTCCACTTTGCATTTAAAGCGAGGATCTACCCCAGTTCTTCCATGCATGGACCTGCTCCTGAAAAATGTTTCAGAATGTCATGAATAACCGAGGTAATGTAAAATTTAAAATGCACACATCTATTCATACAGTAAGAGCTCCTAGTTTTAGTTTACTGAAGAAATTTGCCGCCTCTGAATATTTACATTTATAACTCCACTGCCTAGAAACAATGAAATAACCTCTTGATGTAGGTAATTAACAGAACCATAAAACATTCCCACAAATGGCGTCTGCAGAAACAAGGTGAAATGAAGAGCTGTCATTTGTGCCAACCCCATTTGAAACTCATTTCAAAACATTTAACCAAAGGGAGATAAGGGAGAGATGTGTGGCTGGTGGTTGCAGGATCATTTAACTAACAGCAGTGTGCTTCCAAATTAAACCTTCCATTTAGAAATGCTGAGTTTGTGTGTGTGTGTGTGTGTGTGTGTGTGTGTGTGACATGTGCTTACACACATGTTTGGCAATTCTCTGGTTATGTGAGCAAATCACATTAATAATCTGAGGACAGGTTTTTCTACTCTTTTTAGATTTTATTTTAATGGTACATTTTAGATGTACATAGTGATAACATTCATCATAGGGGATTTGTACCTGTGCATTATATACCTTGTTCCTTCTTTTTTTTCCCCATTCCCCTCCCCTCCCTTCACCCCTCCTCTCTCCTTGTTTACAAAAGCTTTGTTTCCATTTTTTCCTTCCATTTCTTATTTCTCTTGTCTCTCTGTTCCTTTCCCCCTCCCCCTCCCTTGTTCCCTTTCCCATTTAGACATTTTCTTCCCTTTCCCAATGTAATACATCTTAGTCTGTATTTACACTTCCGGTTTCTCATACCAGAGAAACAATGTGGTATTTAAACATGTGTGTCCGATTTATTTCACTTAACAGAATGGTCTCGAGATGCATCCATTTTCCTAGAAATACATCTTTTAAAGAAGGTAACCTGTCCTGGCAGGGACTTCTAAGCTGTAAAGAACATTTACAGACTTGTGACCTTGGGCATACTTCTCAGCCTCTCTGGGCTTTCACTTGTTAGTTTGCAGAATGGATAAAACACCACAGTATAATTTTAGTTGTGCTCCCAGAATGACAATACTGAGTTGATGAGGGTGGGTGGCAAAGGTGTCTTAGTCCTTTCGGGAAGAGAGAACAAAGTATCAGGGACAGGGCAGCCTGTAAGCAAAAGGAATGTACTTCTCAAGGTTCTGGAGTCTGGAAGTCCAAGAGCAAAGGGCTGGCAGGTTCCCTGTCAGTGCAGGGCCGCTTCCTGCTTCCTGGTTCTTAGATGGCCTTCTCTCCGTGGCCTCAGGTAGTAGAAGGAGCGAGGGTGCCCTTCACTCTTTGTCCTCTCAATCCTTTTACCTTTGCCACATGTCCTACATCCATTACCACAAATGCTTTGGAATCTCTTTCAGCATAGAACTATTCCTACTGATCTGGCTTTCAATCTTTATTTTATGTATAAGTATCACAGCTTTAAAACTAGGAGTGTAAGGGAAAAGATGTATGTATTCGTTACTTTTCCTTTAATGTTTTTTCTTAGGTAGTTTCATCTGCTTATTCATTCACATAAACTTTAGAACAATCTTGCCAAAGAATATTAAAAGAACCCCAAATTGCAATTTTGATTGGGAATTACGTAACTAATAATAATGAAATTAATTGGGTAAGAAGTGGATATCTTGGTAATATATAGTTTTATCAACCAATAACAGAATGGGCATGCCCACTTCTCACCTTTTTAAAATTACATTTTCTTTTCTACACAGTAGTTTTGATAAATGCCATTTCATCCTCTGGGTCTCTCTTAGACTGATCATTTGCCTCTGGTCACTTGGGAAGGTACACCACCAATGCAGAAAGTAACTGTTTTGAGCAATGATATAATAAGGAAAGATGGAAAGAAATCAAGACAGGGGACATTTTCAATTGAGAAGAAAAGTCTTCCAAAGGCAAGAATGACTGGTTTAGGGGTAAGTCCACCACCAAGAGGAAGGGAATGGGTCATTTTTCTGCGGATTTCCTGGGAGGAACAACCAGAAGACAGGAAGGTTCAGAATGGGAAGAGACAACTCTCCTTCAGCTGAATTTTCAGCAGGTGAATCTTCTCGTGAGGATCACATCAGAGTCACACAGGGCTGCAGGGTCAGCATGAAGTTGGGGATTGGTCAGCGTTCTTGACTCTGTAGGCTAGTTCCAGTCCCCAGACTTACAGCCCTGCACGATGAACAAGGTGACTCCTCAGCCATGTCTCATTTCGCAGGCCTCTGCTCCCAATATCTAATTCCCCGAAGTAGAGGGCAATGCAGATCAGGGCTTAACAGACCATGCTGGGCACAGGGAAACAAACTCAGAGAAGTGGAATGCCCGGTCCCAGTCACGAGGTAATAAATGATGGAGTGGAAGTCAGAGCCCAGCGTGGCTGAGTCCAGGCCCCACATTCTTTCCTCTGCAGTCTATGGCAAATCTAACCAAGTCTTCCTCTGCAAGACTCCAGACAAGACCCTGCCACGGCAAACAACTGGACTTGAACGCCATCATTCTTGTTTGTGTTAGTACCAAAGGCAGCATTAAAAACCACTTGATAGATAGTCATTTTAGTTCCTCGTCTGAAATTAAAACTGCAAAGTAATTTCCTCTGCCAGTTTTAGGGGCAGTTTCTTGCTGTGACTAGTATTAGTGGGTTTTCAATATTTTCACGGAAGTGAGGAGTCTTGCAAAGCAAGCAATGAGTCATTGTAAATGAGTGAGAGACTAAATAATGCTGTGATGTGTCATAGCCATCAGAGGGCTTAGGAAGTTTAGACTTCCAGAGTGCCTTGTTTTCCCCGTAGGCTGAGCTCACCTTCCCTGGGTGACACAGTTCTTGTCAGGCACTGGGGAGTCTGTGCCCTGGGGAAAGGAAGTGACTGGCTTGCTGTGCATCATATCCTAATTTCTTACCCTCAAGAGCAGGGGGCAGGAAGCTACAACGCTGTGCCAAACACTGCCCATCACCTGTTTTATTGGAACACAGCAGGGCTCATTTGCATACTGTTGTCCAGGGCTGCTTCTCACGACTAGCAAGACTGGTAATTGCTGCAGAGATTATATGGCCCGCAAAGCTGAAAATATTGATTATCTGGCCCTTTACAGCAAAAGTTTGCTGAGTACTGCTCAACATTCTTTGGAAAATATGACCATTAAAATGATTGCTTTAATAAAGGATTGGTCAAATATCTATGAACTTGGAGAAGAATTGGAACACAAGTAAATGATCATAAAGGTTGCAGCACAGAACACATAGGGCGGACTGAAACCTTGCTGCAGATTCAGGTTTGTGTTTTCCTTGTGGGAGATTCTGTTCTTGGCAAGGCTCTTGCTGAGGCTCTCTCTGGGCTTCAAGCTGCTCAATATGATTCCTCTCAATATGTTTGGGAACAATCTATCCTGCACTCCAAAAAGGGTTATTAGTAGTTTACCTTAATTACCAGCATCATCTGCCAAGAAAGAAAATGAATATTTGCTAGTTTCAGCTTTTGTAACATATGGAAGTTTCTGGAGTCATTAAAAATTTCCTCCTTTCTTATGCAGCTGAATTGAGGGACAGAATGCAGTTTGAATTTCGTAATTGATTTATAAAGCTGGTCTCAGGACCAGCCGAATGCCCTTTCGAATGGGAAACTGGTTCCCAGAGTGGGCAGCCCCTGTCTACAAGCAACCATATGGGGTTCTTGAAATAGCCAGGGACCATAGCATATTTATTTTTTCTGCCTTGTGGAAATGCACGCATCATCCAAAGAGCCTCTGGCGACTGTATCCAAACATTTATTGCAGTGAAGAAAGAACTGATAACTGAACACAGGAAAGAGAATAATGGTGTGAAGGCCCATACAAGGCTGCCGGAATTTAAATTCCATTTCGGGCATGAATGCCCTTTCGTCCAGGCAAGAGGATCGTCTCTTTTTACTTGAAGGGTAATTTAGCTGTCAGTATTTCTTTCTCACACTTCACTGTCCTTTTTCTATTTGACTTTTTAATTTCTTGCTATGAGTAAATCATATGATCCCCCCCCCCCGTATGGTTTAATCATTTTGCTTTGCTTATATCTGACGGCTATTTAGTTGCTTTGATTGCTGTTTTTCCCAAGCTCAGTGAACCCACTTAAGACATATGTGGAAACTCAAATGAGAAATTACCCTCGAGACAAGTTACCCTCACCCCTTTGTCTTGTACAGCCTATTACAAAACACTTCACAAATCTAAGGAGCCAAGAGACAGTCGAAGAAGCATTTGGTAAATGAAATAAGTCCAAGATGCAAGCACCAAATGACCAGAACAGCATGACATCCTCAAACCCTATTCTCAAAAGCTTTGTTGAGACATTTGTAGGGAAACAGATGGACCTCGAGTCTATAATATTAAGTGAAATAAATCAGACACAGAAGGTTAAATATTGCATGTTTCTCTCATATGAGAAATCCAAAATATAAATCACTCAAAGAGCAAAACAAAGGAGAGATGATGGGAAACAGGGAGGTAGACTTTTTGGAGATGGGGAAGAGGGGAGAAGAGAGGGTATGAGAATAAAGCATGATCAAGATGTGATATACATGTACTAACTGTCCCACAGAGTGTAATCATTATGTATCACAAATGTGTAATAATAAAATAAAAAAGCTTTGTTGAAGGAAGAAAGAAGCTTAAAAAATGCTAATCCCAAACCTATGCATGAGTGACACTGTTTCATGGGCTGACAGCAGAGTCTTCTTAGAAAAGCAAACCTGAACCCAATCCCCAGGTACAGGGAGAAGAGCATGGCCTGGCACTTGGGGAATGAGGGAAGGCATGAAGGAGAAGCGAGAGAATCACTTTCTGCAAACATGAGCTGTTTATAGAATACTCACTGAGGGTGAGCGCACAACCAAAGCAGAGAGAGGAGTGAGCTGCTGAACAGCCTGTGTGAGTACGCGAGCAGCAAACTGTGCTTTCCCTGGACTCACAGACCCAGGCGAAGGGAGCTTGCCAGGGACTGTCGACTAGAGATAAGAGGAAATTCAGAGAGAAATCCTCGGGCTCCGTGGGGCCCCCTGAATATGTGAAGGCTTAGAAGACTCGCCTCTTCAGGCCAGGTCTAAGTTAGTGCTGCTCAGACTGGTCCTGAGGACCATCCTCTGTAAGCTCTGCCGTGTGACTAGGTTCGGACACTGTTGTCATTGTCCTGAATGATAGTTCGGGGTCTCCGGTATCACTGCTGCCCCCAATGCTCTGACTTGTTCTTTTGTCTCTGTGTCTCCTGGTCTTCCAGCAATGTGCCCGGCACACATTTGATGTTCAAAACATGTGTGTTGAATGAATAACCGAATTCTTTAAGAGGAAGCATAATGGCCAGGAGCACCAGATAGAAGTAGGTTCAAATTCTAGCTGTGTTATTTACCAGCTGTGTGACATTCAGCGGATTAATTATGTTCCTGACCTTCATTTTTCCAATCTGTGTGATGATACCAGTCTCTCGGGGTTGTGAGGATTAAATATAAGAATGTTTGTAACATGCCCGGTGTAGTGTCTGCGGCGCTATACTGATAAATGGTTGGCACTGTTGGGTAACAAGGCATTTATACCTCCCAGAGTATTTGCAGGGTAACAGCAACTTACAGGGAAACAGTTCTGCTGTTGGGTTGAAGGCAGTGAGACAAGAGGAAAGGGCAATGGGTTGAAAGAGAGTTGTGGAGATCAAATGAGATCAGGGAAAGCAGTTACAACCAAAACAAGGAACCCTAAAACGAGTGTGGAGACTTGCATATAGATTGGGATGGGTTTGAGTTTACCACAGGCCACATACAGCCGAGGAGGGTGGCTGTGGCCAGCTGGGTCCCTCAAGCTTCTGGGCCTTGGTTTCTTCACCTAGTAAGTGTTGGCTTACTAGGTGGGCTCTAACACATCATGGCTCCAGGTAAACTTCAACTGAGGAAGGTTTTAAGGATGTGTAAATAAGCCGACAGATCAACGACCAGGACTAGAATCGGAAGTTCTGTCTTCTCACATTCTTCTCAAAGGCCATTTAATTCCTCATGCCTTCTCCATGCGATTAACTTCAAAGTGTGTGAGGAAAAATGAGGACTGAGGGAGGAATGTGTTTCTGTTACCCAACTTGCTACCTTCCAACACTCGCATTAGTATCTGATCGGTGATAAAAATACTGTTTCTGTCTTCATGGTGGCTGGGTTCAGAAACTCACTAGAATTTATTTTTGAGAAAGACAATGCCCCATGCTTTGTAAACTATCATACACAGGAAGAAATATAATCATTAAAAAATAATCATCTTGAATTTTTGATGATGCTCTGCTTGTTTGCAATTTTATTATTCATAGGTGTTAGCTTTGCAATTACAATCCGTGTTGTTAGTATTTTGGAGCAGAGTCTGACATCAAATTTGGTTTGGCAATAGATGGGGTGAACATGTCAAGGAAATAGAGGGCGATGACAATGGATCAAATCCCATTTGGTTTCTACAGCTAGTAATCTTGTACAAGATATTTGAACACCATAATGTGATTTCCACATTAAAAGCACGTTCCAGTCAATTCAAAAATTAAGTAAATAGAGCAAAGGCATACAGTTCTACTAATCTACCAATGTCAATGATTTTAGCAGCTCAAGGAAAACAGAGATTGTTGTAACACTTCACATCAGGATGTGTTATAGCCTCTAACAATGATTACTTGTCATTTATCTGACTCCAAAGGTGTGAACTGCACATTACCAGAGTCAAAGGTTTTGCATAAAACAAAACAAAGCCTCTTTCTCCAAGGCTTACACACTGAAAGGGTGGAAGAGACTCATGAGAATGTGTCAAAAAAAAAAAAAAAAGAAAAAAACAACAAAAAAAGAGTAGCATGGGACTAATCTATCCACAGCTGACCTGGAAGGACACATTTTCTGTAGAGGAAAACCCACGAATGTATACATGAAAACCGTTGAAGCCTTTCTAAAGTGAAGTATGTTTTAGAAAAATCTGGAATCTTATTTGGCCATCAATCATTCATGACACAAAACCGTCTTTGTCGGGTACACATTACTGTATGTTTCCTTCTGGTATTTACAAAGCTTTGGAAGAGTAATAGAAAGGCACACATTTAAAATTTTTTTTAAAGTTTTTTTTTTTTTATACCAAGAACATGTATTGGTACATTGTATACACAATGATCACATCATCATGGTTAATTTGTACCTGTACATGCTATATTTGGTTTCCCTGCCTCTTCCCCACCTTTCCTTTCTATTCTCCCATTCTTCCCTATTTACAGCAGATTTATTTACAGTTTTCCATTTTTCCCCTTTCCCTTTTCTTTCCTTTTCCTTTCCTTCTTTTCCCCCTTCTCCCTTTCTAGTTCTCCTCCCTTTTAAATATTATCTTTCTTTTACCTAATATCTATTATATTTCTTTGTCCTTATTTACACTTATAATTTCTCATATCAGAGAAACAATTCGATATGTACTCAGTGGAGATTCAAATGAGGGCCTTTCTCTTAAGAGAAATATAAGAAATATTTAATCTCTCATTTATCTGCAGAAAGATTAGGCTTGCAAGCATGTTTCTTTTTAAGTTAGTGAGAGTTTCCTGAAAAGTCTTACATTCAGCACTGTAAGCTTAAAAATACTACTTCTTAAATGTGTAATGAAAATTGTTTAGGGAATAAAGCAGAGAGGAAACTTGGTCAGGAGGAGTTCATGCAGTT
Organism: Hystrix cristata; assembly: GCA_004026905.1. Lineage (NCBI taxonomy): Eukaryota > Metazoa > Chordata > Mammalia > Rodentia > Hystricidae > Hystrix > Hystrix cristata. Next base: position 6,965 of record PVJO010029186.1, on the reverse strand, counting down.
GATACGGTGTCTCCTTTGGGTAGCGGAAGTTTTAGAGCAGCTGACAGTTGGGTCTGATTACTATTAGCGGCACCAGTAGAAGCAACAGCCTGATTCTTGGAATTGTTGTCTCATTCTGAGTGATTCTTCTAACACGGGACACTAAAAGATCACCAATGATTGTTTGAGAAAGGCTGAGTCTACACTAAGAAAAGAATAATGTAAATCTACGTGCATGAATGATATAATTTCACATAACATTAAGCTGAAAATTGTACTGATAAGAAAAGCATCATTATCTAGAGCTAGGTTTCCCACCAATCCCTGTAGATTGGGGAATTAATGTAATACCTAAGGAAAACATCCTAGTCCTGTTGGGGTCATTTTCCTCTCCTGGCGCCTTGTGACAACTGCATGGCCAGTCTTTGCATTCCACTGTGATTTTCAGACTTGTCAATCTTCCAGCCTATACTTTTTTTAATTTTTATTTATTTATTTTTATTATTTTTACCAAGAACATGTATTGGTACATTGTATACATAATGACCATAATCAACATGGTTATTTTGTACCTGTACATGATACATCTTGGTTCAGCCTATACATTTTTAAAAATTATTTTCCCTGTACATATTTTTATTAGTGCATATTAATTTTACAAAATATTGGGTCTCACACATGCATATAGCATATTTTGATTATATTCACACCCATTACTTTCCCTTAGAGGCCCTCCTTATTTCCTTCTTCTTGTCTAATAGTATTCTCCCTTCCTCCCTTATACTTTCATGTCTTTTTGTCTTATGTGGACATGAGAAAAAACATGTGATACTTGTTTTTCCAGGTTTGGCTTATTTTGCATAACATGATGATTCTCTAGTTTCATCTGCAAATAACATAATTTCAGTCTTTTTTGTGTTTGAATAATACTCTGCCGTATTACTACTATAATCAGTTGTGCACATACACCACATTTTCTCATCCACTCATCCACTGACGGGGACCTACGCTGGTTCCATATCTTGACTAATGTGAATTGTGCCACAATAAACATGGGTATGTGGGAATCTCTATAGTATGTTGACTTTGATTCCTTCAGGTGTATAAGAAGGAGTGGTACAGCTGGATCACAGGACAGTTCTATTTTTAGTTTTTTGAGGAGCCGTCATATTGGTTTGTACGGGGTCAACCTATACATTTTAAATAATCATATTGAAAGCATGAAGTCATTATCAACCGTCTTTCTGTAACACTAGTTATAATCCTATTCCTATTAGTTATGTTACTAATACATGCATTGCTTTAGATATGGGTAATTCCAAATCGGTAAATATACCTGCCTCTAATGGCTGGCTGAGGGTGGAAGACAACAATGTTTACACTGAGATCTGTCTCATACTGGTTGGTCCACTTTGCTGAAGTCTCAGGCCCTGTGTGTTTTGCTATCAAATGTTGGTGAGTACGCATTTTTGGTTTTTTGACTGTTTCAAAACTAAGTCTCAGAGCAGAAAGTGCACTCATCAGTGAGAAAGTTTAGAGCCTGTATCTTTACTCACTGCAGTGGAACTCAAGTTCCCTCCTCTTTAAATGGGATGACTACCTCTGCAGGGAGTTTTGTTTTTAGGATCTATTTAAAATGAAATAACAAATGGTAAAAGATCTTGTTCAGAACTTAGCATTTAGTAGACACTTCATATTTGGTCTTGCATTGTGTCCGCTCATTTTGCTCTGCATCTAGACACTGAAAAGTAAAGCAAGGTTCTGAGGGGTGATGTTTTGGGTCCCCCCCAGGGCACAAAGTAAATCTATATTTAGTGGATAGATTCCAGCTTCATTTAAAATAGAGGGTTCCCCAGAGAAACGTTGTGTAGCTTCATTTCTGAATATATAAAGAACTTTATTTCTAAATATACATACATATATATGTATATATATCTTTATTTATAAAGAGCATTATTATGAGGGATTGGCTAACATGATTAGGGCGGTTTGGAAGCCTTGTGATTTGCTGACTGTGAGCCGGACAACCAACAAAGCCGCTGATGTAGTTCTCACCTCACTTGGAAGGTCTGAGAAGCACAAGTGCCAAGGGTGTAAATCCTGGCTGGAGTCTCAGGCCCGGATCCATGAACACTGATGTCTGAAGAAGATGACAGGTGTGCCAGCTCAAGCAGAGAGCAGATTTGTCCTTCCTTTGCTTTCTATTCAGACCCTTAGTGCATCGAATGACATCCGCCTGAACTGGGGAGGCTGCTCTTTATTCAATCTACCTGTTCCAATGCTTGTCGCCCTCACAGACCCAACCAGTAATAATGTTTTGCCAGTGGTCTGGGCAGCTCTTAGCCCCACCAAGCTGGCACACAGAATTAACCATCACAGACATATATTATTAAGCAGAAATAGAGTTGCAATGTATACTTGTTGCTAAATTATAGATTTTTGCCCACCAGTGACTTTCCTCTGGCTTCTAGAAATGCCTTGTTTGGTTTTGCTTTTGGCTAATGACTTTGGAAATGAGACCCAACAATGTCTGAACACTAAAGAGCAACAGCAATAGCCAGTTATGTTGTTTAGACAAAGTTAATTCTAAACCGCTGGGAGACTTACTCAAGTGCTCCCACCAAAATCTGGACCCAACGGGAGACGAGACTTGGATTAATCCCACAGACCTCTCTGACAATCATTCACAAAGGGAATGAATATTGAAAATCTCCTTTCTCCCCTGGCTCTCGGGAGAGGATTTTGGTTCACTTTGAAATGCATATAATCAAACATCTCATCTCGGGTTTGCAGTGGTGCCAAACTATCATCTCTCAGCTGGTCTTTGAACTCGGACACACCACTCACATATATTTATTTTTTTATTTCATCCTTGTTTTGCTTATTGATGGTTAGACAAATAAATATAAAGAACAAACTAACCAAATGGCCAAAAAAGAAGAGGAGATACACAACAAAGAAAATGATGTCTGTTCAGTTATATTAAACAGAGTATTATTAATTTAAAACATCATCGACTCCTGATAGCAGAGGTAATTTTTTGGTAACATTTGGTATGAAGATGATGCATAGATGACTTTGCTTTCCCAAACACGATGGTTGAGAAGATGTCCATGTTTATGTGAATAAATTACATGTCCATTTACACCTCTTGAATTCTACACACAGAATACCGTGGAGATAGACTTTAGACTTTATCTCTAACATCAAAGCAGAAGCTAGAACACAGGAAAAAACCCCTGGTGTTTATTTTTCCAGTGATCTTGACACTTAGGATTATGAGTAAACACAAAAATACAGACCCAGCCTACACACAACTGTCAGCAGCTGAGAAATAACCTGACAGAAGACAGTTCATCAGTGACTTGGGAGACAGACACAGTCAAACTCTCAACTGCATTTTGCAAGAATGAAAGGTGACATGTGTACCTTCGGGTTCTCTAAAAAATAAATGGAAAATGAGTATTAGCATATTTCCCACCCGTGCCCCACTTCCAATTTCCCGAGTCCAATATGCTTTTGAATGTCCTTAACGAGGAGACCCATGACAGCCAAGCTGCTAGCAGACTGGGTAAGAGCAAGAATTATGGAGCCAGAGGGTGTAACAGAGTTTGGATGCTGGCCGCGCCACCTGTTAGCTTTGGCAACATTATGAAAACACTTTTTTGGTGCCTTACTTTCCTCATTTTAAAAACGGTCTTAAAATCCCCCCCAAACTAGCTCATAGGACTATTGTGAGTGTTGAGTGAGCCAATATGCCTAAGGTACATCAGGGTAGTGCATACCAGAAGTGTTACATATGTGCCAACGTTACTGGAATCCTTGGCTGGGGATGGAGTAGGGGGCAGAACTAAGAGACTCACCCAACAAACCAGGTCTGGCCACTTGTCTCACAGATCAAATGAAAAGAAATAATGGTGAAGTATGATGGGAATTTATTATTCAGTATATCCATCCTGGGAAGATTTGGTAGACTAGTTAATGGTCCACTTGAGTAAGAATGCCCAGCTGAACTAAGTCAGCTGGCTCTGGGTGTGGAAGATCCACCTGAGGACTGTTGCCAGAAGACACCCTAAAAGGAGAATGGGCGGGGACTACTCTGCTGCTGACTCCCAGGAGAAGCTCTGTTGCGGCTGGCTTTTCTGATGTGAACTCTGCCGTCCTTTGGAGGAGCACGGATCCAGATCCTTGCTGTCACTGGGATGGCTGCTGTTCCCTTTGGGGGCGCTCTGGTCTTTGCCTTTGTTTTGAGCGTTGCTTCCTGGTTCCAGTGTAGATCTCTCAGCCTTCTGGCATAGATCCTTCACCCTGCCGGTGCAGACTTTCTAGCTTCCACTACTGGCCCTTGGGCCTTTCCGGTGCAGATTCCAGACATGGACTTGCATGAGACATTGCTGTGGGCTCCAGGCCTCTGGGTGGACTTGTGGGGAACATTGCTGTGGGATCTAGGCCCTCGGCTGGATTCTTCTGGTCTCGCGTGTGTGGACGGATCTTCTGCACTGAAGAGTATAAGATAATCTCTTGCACTGAATATTATAAAATAGTCCTATAAATTTATATGTCCGATACTAAGTCTATTCCCTTGAAAATCACTAATACAGAAGACAAGAGGACTGGTATTCTCAGCCCTATCTTGAGGACTAACCAGAGTTCCAAGACCATACAGGGAGGAGGACCAAGAAGTACGCATAATTGAGCGGTCTTGGTCAAAGTGGGGTCTGCTTGATCATTTTCTCAGGTCATATCCTGCTAAATGGTTCCAGAGACGTCTTTACTTTGAGAAGAAGCAATTTAGTTCCCCTGATGGGGTAGCTGCTCCTGTTTAGGGGGCAGTTTCATCATGCAGTGACCTGCCTGCTAAGCTCACTCTTCCCGGCAGGTTTAGGACAATGACTGGAGATTTCTAGACATCATCTAGTGTTGTGAAACAGGGTGTTATAAAAGTTGCTGGCTGATTATGATGTTCCTGCAAATCTTCCAAATACCGTGGCCGCTCTTATCTTGGTGTCTTCAGCCTTGAAGAGGGATGGGAGAGATTGAGTAACTTTACAGCTAACCTGTCTGCTATTACCAATTGTTAGAAAGCATTATCACTTGTATCTGGATGTCTGCCAAATCCTCATGTGGTCATAGGTGGGGCTTCTTGGAGGTGGCTTGATCTAGGGTGTGTGATGCTGGGATTAAGGGTGCCCCACCCTGGGTGTGGGTAGCATCACTCAATAAGTTTGAAGTCTGGATGGAATATGAAAGGCACAGAAAGACGGCAGCCTGCTGCTGCTTCTGCTGCTTGCTGCTTCACTATCTCCTGCCTGCTTGCTGTGGACTGCTTCTGCTCTGCGATGCCAGCCTGCCTTAGAGCCAGCTGACTATGGACTGAAACCTCTACAAACTGTGAGCTAAATAAGCCTTTCCTCCCTTAACTGTGGGTGTCACGTATTTTGTCTCGGCCTTGCAAAAAGTAGCTAAGACAGGCAGACTCTCCTTAAGTGATTAACATGTCCATGTGCAGAGTTGAGCAGGAATCTGGGCCAAAGTTTGAGGTAGCAAAAGAGTCAGATGCAGAATGAAGTACAAGATGCCGAGCTTTAACCTGCTTTTAGTACTCACTAGGCATCTGCAGGTGCAAATGAATTCAGTACTATTCAGCAAAAGCAGCCTCTAAGTCCTTGCTATAGATTGGCTTTGCTACTACTAGGAGACTGCAATCCAAGTTTTGTGCTAGAAAATCAAAGACTCTAATTTAAACTGGCCTGGAAAATACAGGAAACTTATCAATTCATGTAGTTGGTAAGTTGGGAGGGAGACCAAGTTTGGGGTAATTCAGTATATTAGCAATATTCTCAAGGAATCAGGCCTTTTCCCCCAACTTTTTGCTCTATCTTCCATTCCTGGGATGGCAGCTTTATCCCATAGCTGCTTCCTGCTGGCTCCTGGTGTGGCCTCCGCACCTCCCGAGAGTGATTTAGGGAGCAGGTTATGGGACTTGTCTGCTTTTAAGCCTTCTGTCGACTCTGGCCTTTATTCTTTGCACATTCTTTTAATATTGACTAAAAGACCATGTGAGGAGGGAGGAAAGTGTGCAGAAAAATCTGGAAGTAGACTCTTTAGCAAAGACCTCAGGAGAAATCCAAGAAATAGGATCATGAACAATAAGATGATCAGCTTGAAAGCTCTGCTTTTTCACGTACGTAGCAGCAGGATTCTGAACAAGCCCCTAACTTTCCCTAAGTCTTGTTCTTTTATTTGTAAAATGGAATCGACAACAGCATCTTCTTAAAAGAATTGTTAGAAGAATTAAATGAGATAATGTATGAATACCTTGTGGCACAGAACAAATGCTTAGTACATCTTAACTATTCTTGCTACTGTTGTTATTGCTATTCTCCTGGCAGCTAAGATCAGTGGAGGCCTTGGGGTCTAAGCTAAGCGGTGTTCTAAACCTTCCAAGATGATAAGAGGCAGGAAACATTGGGTCTGGGTTAGGACTCAGATTATTTAGAATTTCCATAATTTTCTCTACAGAATTAGAATTTATTACATTGTATTCTATCAGACAAAAGTTTTCTTCCCTTATTCTACATTGAGTAATTCCACATGAGTAGAAATTATTTAGGAATCTATCCCATGAAAATCACAACAGACCTGTAGACAGAGTCAGTAATAAGGATGCAACATTTTGTTTGAGAGGAATGCAAAAAAATTTAAAAGCCCAACAGTCAAGGTCTGAGTAAACCGAATATTGTGATAAGATATTATCTCAGTCAGTGTGTTTTTGGTCACACGTAGGCCAATCCTTCTCTCCTTCCTCACTCCTTTAAATTAGTTTATACAACCATGGTCATTTGTTGTGTAAATGGAGAGGTAGAACTGACTCAAATGTGGTACTTCAGGGTCTTTCTCAATTTCTCTTGATTCTTCTTATTTGGACTTTAATGTGTTGACTTTATCCTCAAGCTGGTAGTAAGATGTCTCTACGTTTTTAGACT
>PVJO010029185.1:0-17135 GCA_004026905.1 Hystrix cristata | reverse complement strand
TGCAGAATCTCTTGCCAAATGGGAACTACTGTGATCATTCTAAGTAGAACTCTGCATTTATTCCCATCATCTTCATCAATAAATATTATATTTTACACAGTATGCAAGGGAGTATAATTGACAGGGCCTCTCCTTTGATGTAGCAGACAGAATAACAGAGGACATAAAATAAGTAGTACTTAACTGTAGTTCGCAATGGGAAGTTGAAAAATAGGGCTGGGGTTTTTAGCTCAGTTTTTGGATCACTTGCCTAGTATAAATAGGCCCTAGACTCAATCCCCAGCACTGGAAAAAAAAAAAAAGGCCTTAAAATATATAAATTCAAAGTATCAGGGGTTTTCTGTTGTTGTTGTTTGATTTTTAATAAAAGAGATTGCAGGATTGCATATAATTAAAAAGTGATAAGAAGGTTCATGAAGAAGGTATTCTGTAGGTTTTTATTAGCTAAATTACATATAAGGGGTGACAGTCTGACCAAACTGGATGAAGGGACCATTGGAGTAAGAGTTGTGAATGAAAGATGAGCTATTGAATGGTTTGGGGAGATACTGATTCTTGTCTGTGGTGGAGGAAAATTCAAGGATTTCAAAATAAGGAATGTTTTCAGGAAAGTATTGCATTCACCACTTGCCTAAAGAAATACTGAATGGGACGAATGTGTGTAGCAGGGCTTCCTAGAAATTCAGTGAGAAGTTGTAAGAAAAGAAAAGAAGATGCTCCAGAAAAATCATATGTGGAAATCAAGAACAATTAGCTGATTTAGTGAGGGTGACAATGAAATGAGTGTTTGGAACCTAGGAGACCAGGAGAGAATGACGAATCTATCAGCTGAAGCTCAGAAATCAGAAGGAAGGAGAGGGTGTGAGTTGGACATAATTTGGAACTCAGAGCTGCAGTACCCAGTAGGATGGGGGAACTATAAGTTGAAAGTTTAAGCGACCGGTTAGAGCTGGGAACATGGATGTGGTAGTCATTCCTACTGCGATAGTAATTGGGGAATTGAGGAATTGTGTGGAGTCGCTAAGAAGGTCATCAATAAAGAGACAGAAAGAAGAAGGGAGGTAGTAAAACCTAACAGCAAAACCCTGTGTAGGGCTGTGCGAAAAAGGAGACCCAAGAGACGATAGGAGGACAGATAATTCAGAGGAGAAAGAGGCCTAGAGAGGGCAATGGGGACCACAGAGGAAAAGACACTTCCTCTGACGGGCCTCTCTTGGTGAGCCAGACAGTTTCCGTGACAAGTGCTCAGTCGTCTTCTTGTGGTGAGGAGTCACAAGAGCAGCCAGAGAGGTTATAAATGAGCATGGCTGAATGAAACTTTACTCAAAGAAACAAGGGACATGCGCCACAGGACTTCACTTGCCCATCCCTGAAGCCAAGAGAAGGAAAGGGTCTTAGGAAGAAGCTAGAAATGTACATGAAGAGGGCTGGCAACACTGCTGAAAGCCGTGCAGAGTGAGTCCACAACGTCAGCACTGAGAAGTGGACCTTGCGCCAGGCAATCGTACGAACATTAAGAGGTTATTTTTTTCCCATAATGGTAGCAGAAACCATTATGCTATGAAGTGTATACAGACTGGGATTAGGGAAGTGTATTTACGTTGCATATTACATTTTCACAATACTAACATTCCAGAATTTGCAAATTTGATTGAATTTTAAATCTTCATTTGGGGTGATGTGGGCAGTTATGGTTGCCTTCTGTGGGGGCCTACAGTCTCATTAGCTGGAGCAAAGTGGAGGTGAGGAGCAGGGCTTGGTCTGAACACCTGTGCAGACTGACTCCTGGGGAGCTGGCGCGAGTCTTTGGAGGTCACTGTTGTTTTGAGTCAACCTTTGTTCAACCACCGGTATTTCTCTCATCACATCTTGATATGAGAGAAGTCATATATCTAAACATGAATATTTGAGTAACTGATATTCTGAAACCAAATAAGCTGAGAATTTCAGTTATACAAATATAGAGTATGCTTGCTAGCCCTTCATGTAATATGGCCCTGAGTTTTAACTGACTACTGCACGAAAACAGCGTGAGGTGGGTGACCAAAGGAGAAAAACCAAAAGCAGATTTTAGAGAGTAGCAATGTTAGTGTCACTGATGATTCCCACATGTGTCCCCAGTCACACATGGCCAGGGGGATCCTTCTCCAAAGACAACTCAGGTCATGTCATTCTTCTGTCGGTACCCTCTAATGATTTTCCTTCTCATCTAGAGCAAAACTCAGAGTCAGGTCTCTGCACACCCTCCGCTCTCTGTCCTTAGGCACTTCTTTCTCCCATCATTGGTTCCAGTGGCAGCTCCCTGGCGGTGCTCAGGCGTGGAGAAGACACCAGCCGCCTCGAAGCCTTTACGCCTATGCTTTCTGTGTGCCTCGCCCTCCCTCCCCCAGTCACAACCACGAGGAAACCAACTCACTCAAGCCCGGTGTCTTTAGTTGCACTGTCATGGCTGCCTAGATACCCTGAATTGATTTTAAAACATTTACCTTTAATGGTCATTTTGATGTTGGGGAGCAACCAGTAGTTGCATGGTGCCAGATCTGATGAATAAGGTGGACGAGGACACACCATGTTTTTGATAGAAATTGCTATAAAAATTTTGAATCAGTTCAGGACATTGAGGCAGCCAGGAAAAGACACCAAAAAAGACTTCAGAACTGCTTTAGAAAATGGCAAGAACCATGGGCTGTGAGTGTGTGTTCAAAGTGAGGAGTATGTTGAGGGGGATTAGTGGCAATGTATTTTTAACTGGAATTCATTTTTTATTTATTTTTTAATTTTTTAGTTTTTACTTTTTGGTAGTGGAGATCAAACTCAGGGCCTTGTGCTTGCTAGGCAAGCACTCTCACCACTGAGCTAAACGTTTTTTTTTTTTTAATTTACTATTCAGTGAATTTTTTAAATCACATATTAGGGGATGATTGAAGAAATAGAACATTTAGGGATGGGGTAAAGCAGGATGAAGGTTGACCACTAAGTGCCCAAGATCAGATGGTTCCAAATGGTGGGAGCCAGAAATCACCCCATTTTCTCTGAAGCAAAAGCTGTGCTTACATTTTAGAGAATCTCTCCTACTCTCCTTTATTGGAACAATTTCTGCATTGAATGTTTTGGAGAAGGACTGTTCTTCTCAGTGATACCCCTACAGTTCCATTCTCTCAGTAATACTCTGACTGTTCCTACCATTATGCATGCACCCCATCCCATTATGCATGCACCCCATCCCATTCCTCCACTACCCTTCTTTCTAACACATAGCAGCATCTCTTCTGGAAGCCAGGTTTTCTCTAAGTAGGACGTGCTTTGGCCTTGGAAGGGTGAACAAGTAGGAGATGTCTGCAGGTAGCAGGCAGTCTGTCATGGCTGGAAGAGGGAGAAGACAGACCAGCAGCACCAGGGCTGCTGCCCACCCAGTTGCCTCACGCCTTCCATCTGTAGGTGTCCCTTCTCCCAGCCCTGCTGGACAAGAGAAGGGGATCCACTACTTCCCTCTGGGATTCTTTTTCTTCTTTCTTTCCTTTTGTGGTACTGGGGATTGGACCCAGGGCCTTGTGCATGGCAGGTAAATACTACCACTGAGTCACACTCCTTGGCTCTCATTCACATCAGTCGGTAAGTTTTAATGAATGTGCTTAGATTGTTGTATAATAGACTATTTGTTTAGTACAAGGACTTACGGAAAAACTTTCTTTCCTCTGTGAGTAGCTGAATGAGCAGGTGTTTTCTACAGAAATTAGAAGAGTAGTTAGACTCTGGACAGTACCCAGGTTGGAACAGAGTGAGAGGTGTCAGAAATGGACATTGATGCCACATGTCCATGTCAGTCCCCTCTTACATGGGGGAGAAATAAATACAGTGGTACCTTTGTACTCATCATTAATTGGTTCTGGGATGTGCAACAAGTAACAAATAAATTATTTTGGCTGGAAGTGAAGCAAGTTACAAGTCAGTCAACATTGATAAGTTCTAGCTTGTATGTTAAGAAATAAACAAATTTTTTACCATAAAATACGCTGAGTGCCAAATTGGAAGAGTTTCAAAGAAGTCAAGTACCAAAGTGTAACTGTAAAGTTTATGTCTGCTGCGGAGGATGAAAAGAGCCAAATCTATATGGCATAGAGCTTTTGGTGCCCACGTGCCTGGGAGGAGCCCCTAGAGGATGAGAGAAGGGTGGCTGAGCTTGACTCCCCTGAGCAGTGGTGTCCACTGGATGGCCCATAGGAAGAGAAGAACCCTGCCTGAGCAGTAGTGAAGAGTTGAAGATGGTGTCTGAACATTAGGACACCTGTACATACATTTTAAATATTTTCAATTCAGAAGTAGATAATGACGAATGTAGTTATGTGCTTTCTATTTTCCTTTTTGTGTTCATATCCCACTTAAGACTTTATTACTGAAGGCAAGGTTGCCACTTGGGAGGAGAATCTACAAGCGTAGGGTAGATTTGCTATAATCGTAGCTGTAGTTGGTCCACATCATTGCTAGGAAATATATGGAAGACCTGGCTTCCAAGGAAACAAACCTCCTCCAGGCGCTCCCAGGCTTCTTCACATAGCAACTAGCTTCTAAAAGCAGCGAGAGAGGAAACCTAATGTGCTAGTACTAATCAGTCTTTTTTGTATCATATTTGCTCATGTTCCATTGGCTACATTAAATCATATAGTCAAGGCCAGGCACTGTGAGAAGTGGCCACGTAAGGGGTAGGTACAGGGATATGGAATATGTTGGGAGATCTTCATAGTAACAGTCTATCATATCTGGGTATTTGAAAGTCTATAGGCTCAACTTCAGGTTTTAGGATTTTGCAGTTGTCTTTCTGGGATTTTGTCACACGGAATGAAACTCATATGGTATTCTAAAATACCTCCAACTCCTGGGTTTCTCGAAACTTATCTGACCTCTTTTTCATTTCAAAGAAATAAAATCGCAAAGGTATATTGTTTTCAGATGTGTTATAGATCATCTCCTGTCTTCTGGAAGCAGATTGTACGTGTGTGTGTGTGTGTGTGTGTGTGTGTGTGTGTGTGTGTGTGTGTTTGGGAGAGTGTTCTAGTTGCACAGGTAACTTTTATATTGTCTGTAAATGAGTACTACATAGACGTAGCCCTTTCTAAGTGGATTCAGATGCACAAAGACTAATTAGTGGAGGTTAACTAGGGTAGATGTCCCTGTTCCACGTTTAATAAAAATAGAGTGGAATTATGCAAGTATGTAGATAAGCTAATCATCTGACCTAATCAGCAATGCAAATTTTTAAAAAGCCTTTCTAATTACTTCCTCAGCTTGGCTGAAGGTATGGGTAAAAAGATTTACCCAGCATGATGGTAGCAGATGTATTTTATAATATTTATTGAAAATATTGGAAAGAAATCCTCAATTATGGTGCTCCTGAAAAAGTACATCCACAAGAATATCTTACTTAGCATATTTTATACTTTCATTAAAATGTAAACATAACATAATTTAGATGATCGTGCTTCAACTCTCACACATATTATTTAGTTAGACTTGACCTTTGAGAGCCAGATTGCTTCTTGGTTAACTGCCTGTGTTTTCCTTGAGTTGAATTACTTACCCATGAGAATTCCAGTTGTCTTGGGCAAAATAGCACCCCCAGAATATTTTCTCTTCTTTGGCTATTTGTTGGTTTGATATTTTGGCAAATGTGTCCATTGTACAATATTTCACCAACTATAAATGTTACGTTGTTGACATTTCAAGGCATATGTAATACCACACAGTATGGGATTTGGAACATAGATAGATCTGGTGTTCATTTCTTGGCTGGCTTTGAGTAATTATGAACGGCTGTTAAATGAATCATTCTAGAACAGGATTGCTCAAAAAGAGCTATCTATGAATTCTGGCTGAAAAGTGCTTCTATCTCCCTGAGACCTATAACGATTATTCATCTTTACCCTCCATTCTGCAGGCTGCTCAGTATCTTTCCAGTACAGATGATGTTTCAGTTAACACAGATCGCACATACAATAATGGTTGCATAAGACAGTATCATCTACTGCCTTTGTAGCCATCTTAGTCTGCATAAGCATACTCTATAATGTTCACCTAACAGTGTATTTCTCTACCCATGTCATTAAGCAATGCATGGCTGTATATTCCTTTTGGTGTAAGTTAGCTTGAGCTCGTTTCTGTTATAGCTGAAACAAATCTAAAGGGCTATGGTTCCTTTAGAACCATTGGAGTGGCTGCATAGATAAGTGTTATCAGTTGGCGGTGGAACTGTTTGCTTTGCCCTGCAGTTTGTCCAACAACCCACTTCTGGGATATCTTCTCTGAAGATGAGACGGGAAATAAACAATATATGCTACAAAACAAACATTCGAAAGCTTCTAATTACTGTTACTTCATAATTCCTGGCATTTGAGGAACTAAGTGCTGTATTTGAAGAAATCATGAATACAGAATCACCTGACAGTGAATTTTTTTATTGGAGGACAAGGCCAGAAGAGACAGATGATCCAATGTATGACTTAATTTCCGTGTTGGTGACTTTGAAACTGTGGCATAGTTCTGCAGTTGACACTAGGTGTAACACCTTTATATGTCCAAACTCCTAAGGTCAGTTTTCCAACCTGGTTGCTGCTGTCATTTTAGATTTATAAAGCCTTGGTTATGAGGGACTAGCAGTTCTGTGGATGATAAAATATTTGACAGTATCTTGACCTCTTACCACTGGATGCCATCAACATCCTTTGCTCTCTCATGAAGTTATGACAAACCAGACGTCTCCAGATGCTGCCAGAATCTCTTAGAGGGCAAATTTGCCCTCATTTGAAGACTACTGCTTTATATTGTTTGATGTATTTCAATTGAGCCAACATTTACAAAGCACTTCCACTGTGAAAAGCACATTCTGATTTATAGTTACTTACAGGCAAAATGTTTGTCAGATACACGAGTACATACAGTACTAAGCCCAACAGATACCAGTTCTTAACCAACTTCAGTTAGAAATATGTATAAATCATCTAGGTATAGTTTTTTGGAGCATGTTGTATATATTGCGTACAATCACAAGACATTGCCTGTTTGTAGGTTAAAAAATGGTAAACTACTAGTATTTCCATACGATTCTATCTAAACGTGTAATTTACAGCAACAGATGATTAGAGAAAAAAGAAAGGTATCTTTTTTCCAAAATCCAAATATTGTTCTGACCATGATTAAATATGTTTGTACCCAAATGTCATTCTGACCATTATTTAAAGTACATTTTGCTTTCTTTGTAAGGAGTAGTGATTTTAGAAATCTTGTGTAGCCGCCTTTAAACAACATCTGTCTGGGCTAAATCTGTGTGGGTGAAGATCACGTATTTTAAAGACAATTTTGTGGCCAAGGCAGAACTTCTGATTGAGAAGGTATGCTTGTTTTGTGCTAGAGGTAAGGGCCGATGGAATCCGTAGGCAGTGGTTGCTAAAGCTGTTCATAGAGAAAAGGTGGTGGAAATAAAATCTTATTTAGAAATATATTTTAACGTACTGCGTTTTGACAGTAAACCTCTTGTTGGAGGATCTCCTGGCCCTGGTCAGTGAGGGCAGGACTTCAGTTTCTTGCTTTGGTAAGTTCATGGTTAAAGGAGAATTATATCTGCAAAAGCCTTCTTGAAAAATGAAATGCGAATGGAAATGAAGAGCACTTTCTAGCACATATAGACACATTTACCACCTCTGCCATTTTTGTGCACTCAGATTCCTCTTAGTGAGGTGACAGTTCACCAAGTATGAACGATACCTGCAACTTTATTTTAGTCATATCAATATTGTTCTTTTCTAAACTTATTATGAGAACATTAAACAAATCGTACTTCCTCTACCTCATGCTCTACCTTCCAGAGACAGCGCCAATGAGCAGCGCCTTTGCCAGAACCCTGGCAGCAAAAATGAGGGGGAGAAACCAGAGGGTGGGATGGTAACTCATGAGCTACAGAATCAGCTTTGGAGACCCAGAAATGTGTAATATTGTAGCTGTTACAGTTCTGTGGTCATCCCTGAAGGTCTGGAAACTTGGCTTTGTGAGTGCAGTGAACAGAGGAGCAAGAGTCAGTGCGTACTGAGTACATACGGTGTCCAGCTTCCACTAAGTCTTGTAATGTCTAGAGAGTTCCATTTGGTGATGCGCACAGAAGAGATGCACCATGCTTGATGTTGGTCCAGGACAAGGTGAACTTCTGCACACTAATTTTAATTCATTATATATGCCTTTTTTTCCTAGCACAAATGGACCCCCGAGGCCTATCTCCCAGACAAAGTAAAAGTGACAGTGATGATGATGACCTGCCAAATGTGACCTTAGATAGCGTTAATGAAACTGGATCTACGGCCCTTTCCATAGCCAGAGCAGTACAAGAGTAAGTATCACATTCTCAGGATGAAATGAGAATTGCCACGGTGATCAATGGATAATGGGGATGCGCATCTCCAGTTCCCCGCATGTCACCTAGCTCTGAACTGGCGCGCATGCCGCCTCTTTCCAGTCCCCCTGTGCCCTGTGGGAGCAGGTTAGGGTGAAGAATGGAGGGTCTTAAAAGAGTTAGAAGTGTGTGTCCTGACCAGATGCAAGACTCCTTGTATCTTTCCTGCTGTCTCCTGCACCTTACTGAACTCTGAGAAAAAAAAAAAATTGTTCTTTTTTAATATCAGTAGCCTAGTATCATCATCATTATTTTTCATATACAAAATCAAGAGAAATAAGATATAGCAAGTATCATTATCTTATTTTGACAGGAAATCGTAGAATAGCTTTTTGAAAGATTTGAATTTGGAAGATAATATATTAGCCCTTTGAAATACAGGAATCATGTATAATTTCTAAAGGAAATTTTTTTCTTTTACCCAGAACATAGTCTACATTTCAGCTTTGTTTATTGAAAGTAGCTGCTGTTCGATCGTTGTCACCCCTTTGTCTAGAATTGAACCTGTGTTAATCCATGTCTTTTTTTCTATAGAATATTTTTTCAGCTTTATTGAGGTATAATTGACAAAATTATATATTAAAGTGTACAACATGCTAATTTGATACATGTATGTTGTGAAGTGATTGTCACAATCAAGTAAATTAATGCATCCATCACCTCACATAATGACCTTTCTGTTGTGGTTTTTAAAGTCCACTTCATAACGCGTTTAAAGTCTACTTCATAACGCATTTCAAGAACACCTTACTAATCTTAGTCACCTTGATATATATTAGATTTTCAGAGCTTATTATAACGGAAGGTTGTATTCTTTGATCAGCATCTCCTCATTTCCCATCTATCCCCAGCCTCTGGAAACTAGCATTCTACTCTGTTCCTGCAGTTTCAACTCTTTTTTTTTTTTTTTTTTAAGATTCCACACATAAGTGATACTCTTCCGTTTACTTTTTATATACTTTTCAAGCCATAGTATTTTGAATAAAAGGACAAATTCCTGGCTTTAAATTATTTGTGTATTAGGAGATGCCAGGTGTATTATTTGTGTCATTTTTTTCATTAAAAGATAGGTAAAGAATACACTGAGCCATTACCTAGGAAGTCCTACAGTGTCAAGGTCCATCAGTAGTTCATAAGTTACCACTCAAGTCTGGATATGTGTGTGTAAACACTGGGAAGTGATAAATACTATTAGATGAAGGAAAGAGAATGTTCTACAGAGACCTCTTAAATACAGATGGCTGCCAAAACTTACAATAATGTATTGAAGAAAACTATGAATCTTAAATATGTAATTCTTATAAAATTTTTAAAATTTGTGCAGATAGGTTTACTCAGATTTAACTTTGAACGTATACAATTGTGAACTTGTCTTTTGCTTAGTTTCTTCATAGTTCCTTAATGCATATGATGGTTTCGCTAATAATTTCTCTTTCCTTTTCTTCTATTTGCCTTTATATCTTGATGCTATTTTTTTAAAGGTGCCCAAAACAAAAATCAACTCATATATTGCAGCATAAGATTGATAAGCTAGTATGTTAAATAATAAAAGGATAAGGTATCAACTTATCCTATAAGTAAGAAGCTACCTATTGATCTTTTTATTTCTTGTACTTTCTGGAACTTTTTTAAGAGTAAGAAGGATGGCTACAGGTTGGAAAGTAATAAAAATCAAAATTTTCTTTGTAATATAAGAAGCAAATTTTAAAAACCCTGGGCAGTGAGTTCACATTTACCTTTCCAGGCAAAGACTAAAGGAGCTGTAGAATAAGAAGAATTCAGAGGTTCACTGGTCTTTTCATGTTTGGGCCACAGTAGAGTGTCAGGGATGATAAGGGAAAGATGAAAAAAGAAGGGTATGTGGGAAGATTGACAGTAAGAAGGGGCCAGCCACCTCTTCTGTGTGGGCCTCTGACAACATGCTAAACCACAGGTTAAATATTTTCTATGGAAACTCTTTGGCCCTTTCCTATTCTAGTTCAGTACTGCCTCATGCATAGCCATTAGAGTTTCAATTTTTATTTTGATTTTTTATTTAAATGACATTAGTATGTATAGTGTAAACCTCAATGTGCTAGAAAGTTTCCCCCTAAATGTCTAGTATTATGCATTTTAATGTTTTTTTAAATGAACATTTATTAAAACTTGGGTTTAATAAATATTCTATCAAATAGTTCCTTTGATTTGAAATGTAAAAGTTGTTAGCCAAAATGCATTTTCTCCCCAGGTATTCAGATGTGTGCATCTTTAAAAGAACATTGCTTGGTGACTAGAAGAGTAACCTGAGGCCACCTCGATTTCTATAGACTTACATCATCAGGGTACTGACCTGTACCAACTGTACAAATACACTGAACTCATACACTTGAACTGATCAGTCCCACCATTTTCATCAGTTCACTCGATTCCTATTCATCAGTTTGGCGTCAGTGAATTCAGATAAGAATTGCACTTTGGAAGAAGCAGCCACAAAGATACTCACAGATAGTCTCTCCTCTTGTTTCAATTTTATAGACACCGTTCATGTCAGAAGCCATGTATTCAGTAAGTCTGACAAGGCCAACTTCCAGTAATCCTTAGAATTTGTGCTTTGTTTTGGTCTCATTTTGTTCCCTTGATAGTAAAATAGGGTCGTTACCCTTAACAACTTGACAGATATCATTATGAAATAAGTGTCTAGAGAAAGACGGGTAAAGGCACACGATTAGAGCAAATTGCTGTAATTGACTCAAATCCTAGACAAAATAATGATATTTTTTTAAATAGGTAAACTTTGGTTTTGTTACCCAGAACCTCTAGTTACTGTACCTTCTTTTTACTTTCTCTTAATTCCAAACATGTATAATCCTTATTTTTTAATGCACATGGAATAATCAAGTTCCACTAAACTGAAGTATAAAGGAATAATGCCTGAAAGAAGGTCCTCCCCAGAGGCATTTCTGTCTTACCAGAATCAAGTTGAAAGAATAAAGAGAGAGAGAGAAATTGCAGTCAGAGTGAAGTGGAGGAAGGACGTGTGGAGGGCGGAGGAAGCAGATGAGGATACTAAGATATTCCTATTCCCCAGGACCAGGCCTTTCAAAATCAGTGAATACGAAGGACTGAGTCACTCCTTTCATATCTGCCTGGTCTGCTTTCTCTGATCTTGATTATAATTCTCAGAAGGGAGCAAATACAAACTGACTTACTAGTATTACTGACTGTCAGTAGGACTAGCTGTAGTGATACCCGCCCCTGTTAAGATCATCTCCATAAATGGCTTTTTATCAAATACTCTTAAGCTAATTAAAACACATCAACGTCTTCCTTCCCCAATTTTATTGTATGGCTTATGTGACGTGTTTTTCTTCTTGAAGACAGCCAGCTTGTGAATTTCTGGAAATAAATAGTCTTACCATTACTGCCTTTATCACTTAAGTGCTATTTGAAAGAACTGATATGGTAGCGAGTTGAATACCCTCTGACTTCCTTCACATTTCCCTTGTAGGTGGTTTGAACATTGTGATTCTTTATTTAGAAAATTGTGCTTATGACCAAAGAAGTCGGAAATCTTGTTGTTTTTAATTTTTCTTATTCTAAAGCTGCTAAACAGTTAATGTTCCTTTTTTTCTCTTCATCTCCTCTTGATGATTGTGTTAATGTTTTTTAAATTACAGTAGAGAAGGTACTAGAGTGAGAAGATAAAACAGAAACTGTTACTGAGAGGATATTTTTGGCAGATTTATGAGAACTCACAATTTTCATTTAATTTGCCCCATGATACTCTTTTCATCCTGCAGATAAAGAAACAGGAACAGAGAGGTTCATTCCACCCTTGGAGGCTCCACAGCAAGTAATTAGCAGAGTTCATATACAAACTTAAGTTTGCAAACCTGCAGTCCTTCACCAAAGAATACGAATACTAACAATCCCGTTTTTATCTGAGAGCTTTAAAATCTGTGTACCATAACTATTTAAAATTTGTGTGTTTTTGAGCCTCGAAACTCAACAAGCATATAACTTGTATGGCATAATTACAGACTTCCTTATCTTTAAACTGATTGTTACTTCAAAAATAATCTGGTACATGGAGAAAGAATTCTGCCAAGTGTACTCTCAGCAATGTTTTTCTGAAAAGGATTTAGCAGCAGGGTGCGGTGGTCCGTACCTGCAATCCCAGCACTCTCAGTGGCTGAGGCAAAAAGATGGCAAGTTCCATCCCAGCCCCAGTAGCTTAGTGATTTAGCAAGACCCTGTCTCGAAACTAAGACTCAGAAAAGGTCTGAGGATGCAGCTCAGTGCAGAGGCCCTGGGTTCAGCCCCCAGTACCACCACCAAAAAAAGGGGAAGGATTTATTTAGCTTCTGTAAATCACAATATCATATTGAAATATAAAGAAATTAATATAGTGTATTAATATCAAATGTTACTATGCTGTAAAATGTAAGAGTGCTCTTTAAGCTTTAATGCCACTTAGTATTTTCTTATTCTTTTGAACTATTGCTGGGAAGTTGTGATTTCAGGTGTGGTTCAATATAACGTTTATGCTGACACTTCCAAGCCCCCAGATGAACATTCTTTTTAGATCTGCTTTCTGCCCAGCTGTAAAAGAAAATGTTGTCTGAAGGTGGAAAGGGTGCTGTGATCTTATATTCGTGCCTTGACTGACAGACTCGAGGGTATTTGGGTTATGTCTCTTTTCTACTGCTAAGACTGAGTTGATTGTGCTCTGAGAAAAAGTCTGAGAGCTTCATGTATCTGTTCTCTAAGCTCTAAGTTTTTTCACGGGCTTCTCTTAAGTGCTTCCCAGACTCGTGACGCACTAAGAGGCTATATTTCCATTTAATAATCTTAACGGGGTTGGGACGTTTTTAAAACCTCATCAGGTCCTCGTAGAAATACCTTTTGTCTAGAGGTATAAGTCTCTAGTAGTTACTAAATACCTTTGCTGGTGTAATATGAAACGGGGAGAACATTCACACTGGCCAAGTTTGGTTGCTCTTTTTTTTTTTTTTTCTTTGAGGAGATCAGAAAAAGCCTTGATTTCCTGTGAATGATTTCAGATAAAATCTAAAGTGATCTAAAGTGTGTGCTTGCCCATCATCAGCCCTAGAGTCTTCTGCACCTGAAAAAAATTAAAAATAGTGGTTACTTAATAACTCTGTCCCTGAATATTTAAGAACAGGTGGAGACAATGTACCCCTACAGTCTCCCTTACCTGTTTTGGTCGGGTGGCGTTGGTCCCTTTGTAAGACAGTGTCATGATTAAAAGTAGTCATTTAATACCTGAGTCAGTTTATGAATTACCAAATTAAGTCATGTATTTATTTGGTAGTCATTCATTCATTGAACCCTGTGTTGCGTGCTGGAGATACAGAATGGAGGACTCACACTTCCGCTCATGAGGGCCTCCTAGTTGAAGTACGTGAGATGAATTAAAGTCTACTGGGGCGAAAGCCTGAGGCGCTGCAGTGAGAGGACAGAAGGGACAGAGGAAGTTGGGTTGGGACAGAAGAGGGCGTTGGCCTGAGGAGGGTGAGTAAATTCGTACTGCCCCGTACAGCAGTGAATAGGCGGAGCTGCTTGGAGAGGTGGGGGGGGCTTGATCAGGAGGGGCGCATTTATTCTGTAGACCGTAGGAGCCGCCAGTGGGTTCTCAGCAGTGGTCAGCTTTGTGCCTTACAGGTATCACGCTTAAGGAAGCGGGGGACTGTGGCGAAGGTTAAGCACTGTAGGTCCCAAAGGTTGCCATTTACATCGTCTTGGATATGAACAGTGCAACCTGGGTGTCCTCAGCCTCCGCAGTTGGGTTCAGGAGCTTGTGGTACAAGCTTTTGTACTCATGAAATAAGCAGATGAGTTTCTTGATACGTTTCGCTGCTCAGAGGGCAGACAACGAGTGCTAGCCTTCTCGGTGTCTACAGCGCTAGCTCAGTGCGAGGTCAGGCCCTGCTTTTAAACACGACAAAAACAGTGAGTAAACCGGCAGTCACTGAGTTCATGGTGCTTGTCTTTTCCTCAATAGTGCGTAAAATTTCCCCTGATGAGTCAAAATTGTTCAGTACCCTGCAGAGTTTTTATGTTATTTATCTTCTAGTAACTCTTAGGTACTTTTTATTAGTTACATGTATTCCTAAAAATGATGCAACTTTAGTTCCAAGTAAGAACTTATCCTCAAATTTTTTTTTCATCAATCTTTACAATGATTAAAAGGTATTATATGAAAGCTGCCACACAGACATTACTGTTCTGAGAATGATTTGTATGATTTGTATGTCTGAATGATTTGTATCTCTGTGATTATCGTTTTATACTCTGTGCATGGTGCTAAATAATCACTCTGACACCCCCCATAGACCCGCCATCTCTTTTATCTCCTCCTCCCTCCTTTTCTCCCCTTATCCTTCCCTCAGTGCGGGGAAGGGGGAGGGGGGAGCGGAACAAACCTAGCTGCCCCTGCACATGCTAGGCAAGTACTCCACCACTGAGCTCTACCCTCAGCCCTATTGACGATTTTTTTAGCCTCCCTAATCATTTGGAAATTATGCAGTTAATTAAAAGTTGATTTAGTTTCTTTCAAGTGCTATGCCTCATTCTTTTGTGAATTTATTACTTCTTTTTGATCAATTTAAAAACAAACTTTTTAAGGACAAAATTTTTAAGTAGAGAATCTGAAAATTACATCATGGATAGAACTGACAAATTACTTTTACTTGGTACTAGCTGTTTGTTTTAGCTCCTTTTAAACTATGTTTACAATTTGTTTTAGTGTTAGTAATTTCTAGGAACTCACAATTTAAAATGTAATATTTCATGTTGTCATACAGGATATTCTAAACCGATTGCAAATATTAGTTTGCTTTCAGTTGTTTGTCATTTCCACATGAGAACTTCATGTTGCTTTTTCTTGCCATATATTCTGCCTATAACCACATTGTAGATTTATTTACACCATTTATATTTCTTATATGTATGTATTCTTAATGAATGTAACTCCTGAGTACAGGTAGCCATTTCTCATGCCTTTTTAATGTGTGTTGACATAAGTACTCAGGGATATGCTGAAATATTAATAAGTCTCATTGCAAATTCCCAGAATCGTTCATCACTATTTCATTTGTTAATATACTCAGTGAAGGTCCACATGACGAAAACCAAACAGTGACATGTTTGAGATTAACCCCGTTTATCAGTGTAGAGTTGCTTGTCTCCAGCCAGTTGCTCTGGACACTCTCTCTTCTCATTACTGTCTGTAAGTTGTCGTTGTACTGTAACTTTTCCTTAGTTTATAGCATTTTCCCACATGCGTAAATCTTACTAAATACATTTGCTTACATATTTCAAGTGCAAATCTGAAAGGTATATTTTCAAGGAAAGCCTGCTGCTGTATAGAAAAATCCGACATAGATAGGAAAAGATAGCTCAGATAAAATGAATCTTATCAGGCTGACGTTTTATGCTATCTGCTTTCACAGTCGCACAGCCACGGGTCGTCAGCCAGTTGAAGTCTACTACATCCTACATCATGATTTGTTCTAAAAATTGAATCCCAAACCATGTACACTTAGTATTTTGAAAAGGGCTACAAATTTTAAGAATTATATTCATGATTAATACAGTGAAGTACTAGTATCAAGGAAAGAATTCCAAACTTTAGCTTATAAACTAAAAATTTTACCAAACTTTAGTTATAAAACTATCTGATATATTGTAAAGCAAATCTAATGCATAAAAACTGATGATTTAACATTGGCAAAAATGTAAGTACATATTCACAGTTAAAATGATTACTTTATCAACCTAGTTTTTAATATTGATCTAAATGAATAGTTTGAGATCAAATTCTGGATCTTTTATAATTTGAATAAAATCACATGCCCAGTATCAGTGGGGTTGGAAATATATTCCTCCTGTGGAGAATAGGAGACTTTAGGAGAGTGGTGACTGTTTTTGAAAAGAAAGACTATTTATAGAAACAATTCAAATGAACTAATTTACCCACTTTTAAAATCTAATTTCTGAAGATAAGAGCAAATTTTAATGACATTCTGCTATAAAATTTCTGGATGGTTCTAGTGGTTCTTAGAAATTCTTTTCCCTAGACTGACTTAGTGGCATATTTTTTGAAAAATCAGTAATAACAGGTACGCCTAATATGCCTTGACTTCATAGTATAAATCCTTATCGGCAGAAAATCTTTTATTTTGCCAAGAATGTTAGAGTGGCGTTACTAAAATATAGAATTTAACAAGAGGCTCATTCCAGCTGCATTAGCAAAATAAAAAAAACCTGTGAAACGAATTATGTTGAACTTGCAAACTCAAATTAACATTGATTAACTTCTCATGGTACACAGAATAACAAAATATACCATTAGCTATTGTGCCTTTTCGCTCCTATCTCTGGAATTATATAGCTATGGGCTACAATACTAATAGAGCACTAAGAAAACAAAATTCAAACTGTTATCCAGATAACTGAAAATAAAATATTCAAGCTAGAATTTCATGGCCTTTCAACACAAAAGTGTTTTGGTTGTCAATTTGCATCCATTTTCCATTTTGTCTTCCATATGTAAGCACTATTACAAGTCAGACATAATATAGAAATTATTCTTATATTGAAGCATCTACTTTCTAATGCAAATGTAAAACTAATTTTAAATTTTATATTAGATAAGCTTTTCCTACTGTGTAAGAAAATGCAAATAAGAAAATTGATT
>PVJO010029184.1:0-17087 GCA_004026905.1 Hystrix cristata | reverse complement strand
TGAGACTGCAATTGTGGATACACATATTTGTCAAAGCTTGTGAAACCCACAGTACCAACAGTGAACCTTAACGAAAATGTGGACCTGAGGTCATAATGATGTGTCCATGCTGGTTCTTTGGCTGTTACAAATGTGATCGTGGTGTCCTGGCTGTCAATAGTGTGGAAGGTTGTAGGTGTGTAGGAATAAGGAGCATCTGCGATCTCTACTTCCTTGTGAATTATACTTTCGACCTAAAATGGCTCTAAAAAATACAGCTTATTTTTTTTTTCTAAAAAAAGGCAAGAGAATAAGAAAAACGAGCCATATAGATCAGATTATTCTAATAAAAGAGTTTTATGGAGAAAAGTAGTCAGGATGAGAAGGCAAAGATTAAGTTTAGAGAGTTATTAGGACAGAGGGAAGGAGGTCAGGGTGGGCATGAAACAAAGGAATGTACAGAAAAGGATGTGTTCACAATGCAGGATCAAGAGTGTGGAAGTGGTGACTATGATAAATATGACTGAGGTGTGAATCCAAGCACTTTTCCTCCCGGGGGAAAGACAAATGAGGCCGCCAGAGGCTGGGCCAAAACACCGTGACCGAACTTCTGTTGGGTGTTGACTGAAGCATGTGGTTCCTACGACTCGATTGGTGGGCATGGAGTGATTCTGGGGTATCTGTCAGCAGCTGAGTGTGTATTTGTAAAACACAATATAATTATCTCAGGCAGTCTTTCTTTATCTCTCTCTCTCTCTCTCTCTCTCTTTCTTTCCTTCAACCTGCAGAAGCTGCTAATTATTAATGACGAGGTTGGTACTATGTGAGGGTGTCAGCCACAGCACACTGATCACTATGGGTTAAAAACATCAGGCTTATGTGGAGTCTTTCGGATTTTTCTTTTTGACAGCATCCGAACAGCACAAAGAAGGAAAATTTCATGGAGGTTTTCTCCAAAGAATTATGGTTTTGCAGTAGCGCTGATTTATCATCCAAGAGACCAGTTCATAAAATAAAAATCTAATAAAACATAATGGGGAATGGTTTTTCCCTCATCCTTCCACATAGCTCTTATTAACATTAATGGGAATTGTACGTGATTTTGGAAAGAGAAGGCTGCCTGGTATATCCAAAGGCTTTATATTTAGACTGATTCAATGGGAAGGTCCCATGTGCTTTATTCAAGCACAATATAGAATAAAGGGAGAGACACAGGGCCTCTCTTTGGAGAATACTCTGCTTTCTGTTGGCATAATTTGATTTATTTTCCCATTCAGAAGTGTGAGGACAGCGCAGCGGAACCAGGAGGCACAGAGGGAGGAGGGTGCTGTTTTATTACTAGAGCCTCATGTGCTGTGAATAACTTCACTATAATAATGATTTCAAAACACCCCCTTTTAAAATGGATCTATTTCTTCTCAAGGTAGTATTTCAAATGGTATATTTTACTCAACCTCCAATTTTGAAAATGTATAAAAAAATCTCAGTGGGAAAGAAATGATCTCCTGGACTCCCAATTGAATGAGATTTTCAAGTCCCCTTGGAATGAAAGGAATCAGCTTTAGCATCTGCTTTTTCTTACATGATGACTTTGTCCTTGAAGTTGTGAATGTTGCCATATAGGTAACATTATTGTTTTTGCAATTAAAAAAATATATAGCACATTTTATGGTGCAATATTTGAAAAATATGAGCGGGCACGAAGAAAAGAAAAATTCACTATGGTGTCACCATCTGAAAATACTCTGTTATTATATTGTGACAAAATATGTTTATGTGCATTTTATGAAACTTACCGATGTTATATAAAGCTTTTTATGTCTTGCCCTAATATTTATTTTATGATGATTATTTCCTCACGTCTTTGCACAGTCTTTGAAAACATGGTTTAAGTGGCTGAATAATTATCCATACATTTAATCATCCTGTTTTGAGACATTTACATTGCTTCTAGATTTTTTCTATTAGCCAAGAGAACATTTTTGCATACATTTTTATGCATGTAATTGACAGTATGTTTAAGTTAAACAATATTTCCCATGTTTGTGGGTAAAACTATTTTATAGCTATTTTACTTTTCATTAATTTCATTAGTAGCTGAGCAGTATTCAAATGTTTATCTGGCTACCCAGTCATTACTTGGAGACCAGAGAGCATGGTATCTCATAATACCACACAAATCTTTGTATCTATCTGGGGTTCAATGGAAGCTGTATTTATATATGAGCTGTGAGCAAATGTTTTAGGGCTGGAAATTATAGTTTTTATTAGAGAATTCAGAAACACCACCTTTTAACAAGATATGTAATTATTCACGGATTAAGAAAATTCAGTGTGTGTGTACTCAAATGTCTTTAACATCTATACAGTGGGGTGGAAACCAGTTTTCCTAGCCATTAGGGAGGAAGTGTACTGCTGGCAGTTTGAGGCTGTTGACGTGAGACATGCATGTCTCTGCTGAGTGAGCTGTGGGAGCTGCTGTGGGAAATGTAATATCTCTGGGCTTAGCTGAGCAAAACTCGGTTGCTGAGAAGTAACGTTTAGGCAAATTCAGACAAAGTGGATGTAAGGTCGTTTCTAGACATGTGGAATAAGATGGGAGTTTTTTTAGGGGGCTCTAAATTTTCTTCTTTACCTCATTTCCTATTTTCATCCTCTTTTAGCAGTAAATTCTAAACTCATAGAAATCCCCAAAGAGCTCTAGAATATTCTATGTTGACGAACTTTATCCAAATGTAGACTCTGTGCCCAGAGTGCAGAATTGCCAAATCAGAATCCTTTGAAGGAGGAGTAAGTTTATTTATTCTGTTTTTATTACCTTTTTATTACTCTGAGTACAGACAAAATACATACGTGGGTTTTTGTGACAGCCTATTCGACCCATCCATACTAAGTTGTCAATGACAGCTGTGGGTTTAAGAATCTTAACCTTGAAAAATTTAAGAAAGTTTAAAGGATTAAAAATCTTAATCCTTTCAGCGTTGTGGGCATGCGGGAAATGGTCTAATATCATGCAACCTGCTGTTTCTCAAAGCGTCTCGAGCAGAACAATTCCTTGTTGTTTAAGAATACTTCATATATTACGGGATTTCTGGAATTGTGGGACCTTTGAGAACCATGAGACTTTCAGGGTGATGATTTTCCCAAGCTGCAGCCCCCAGCCCTTGGGAAGGCGGGAGGAAAATGAAACTACAAGACACAGCCCTTCCCTTCAAGGAGCTGCTATGAGGCAAAGTCCACACCTGTAGTAGAGCACAGGACATGGACGAGCAAGAACACGGGAAGGTTGCACAGGGTCTGCTGGAGCTGAAGAGAGTGAGGCATTGAAGTTCGATTTTCCTTCCAAAATACTGTAAAATTTTTGTTTCTTCTCTTTTTCCTTACATAGTGTAAGCAGCTAGTTTTAAATGGCATTATATAAAGGCATCAAACAAGACCAACAACAACAATTTCTTTTTTTTTTAAATTTTATTTTAATGCTACATTTTAGATGTACTTAGTAATGACATTCATCATGGAGGATTTGTACCTGTACATGATACATCTTGTTGCTTCTTTTTTCCCATTTCCCTCCTCTCCCTTCACCCCTCCTCCCTCCTTATTTACAAAAGCTTTGTTTCCACTTTTTCCTTCCATTTCTTATTTCTCTATTCTCTGTTCATTTCCCCCACCCTATCGGTTATTCCGTTTCCCATTTGGACATTTTCTTCCCTTTCCCAATATAATACATTTTAGTCCCTATTTACACTTTCAGTTTCTCACACCAGAGAAACAATGTGGTAATTAAACATGTGTATCCAATTTATTTCACTTGAGTGTATGGTCTCAAGATGCATCCTCCATTTACTTAGAAATATCTCAAGTTTATCATTCTTTATGGCAGAGTAGTACTCCATTGTACAAGAAAACCACATTTTCTTTATCCATTCCACGGTTGATGGGCATTTGGGCTGTTTCCAAGATTTAGCTATTATAGACTGTGCTGCTCTAAACCTGGGTGTGTATATAACAACATGGATTTCAAAGACCATCATTTGCAGTTTTGTTAGCTATGTATTTCCTGCCATTTACTTCATATCTCTAAAATGTATGTGTATGGTTATTTCTTGATATGATTTCAAACTGTTACATCTTTCATTATGATATAGTAAAATTTATTTTATTCCATCTTCACGTGCTATCACTGCTTATTTATACTTTTGATTTCTTCTAGAGAAAACCCCCGCCCTTTAAAAATGTTCTTATCACCACTTCTTCCAGGAAAATGTGACAGCTGTCGATTTTTTAATGGAGATAAAATTTCTCCTATCGTTGGTCCTGCTCTCTCTTCTTTTGAATTGTGCCTGTGATTCCTTTCCTTTTGCTTCAGTGGGGTTCGGCAATGGTGCTGGGAGACCACGAGTATTCGTATTCAGCGGTGCACATGGACTGGATCAGAAGCCCAGGACAAGGTGCCACAGACAAGTGACTTTAGAGATGGGCTTTGGAAAATGACTTATCTTTGTATGGAGAGGATGGGAAGGTGTGACAGGGACAAAGGCAGCCTGTCCTGGTGTGGCGGGGAAGAGAGGTAAAATCAGCCGCATGTACAAGCAGCTTCCCACGGGGATATTCCTTAGTGACCCAGTAAAATGCGAGCAGCCGGTGGTAGCTTTTACCAAAATGTAAAGCATTTATTAGAAGTCCCCAGATGGGGAATTGGGTAGCTTAGTGAGGGATGAGAAGTGGGCTTTAAAAAAGTCTCTAAATAAAGTCTTTTTTATTTTGTCGGCTCAGACACAGCCATGGCATCATCAACATTGTTTGAATAATTACCAAAATGATTCGGTTAACTTTTGAGTTAGTGCACTCACCTCTCGGGAAGGCACTGTTATCTCAGAAACAGTTCCCTTGGCCCACACAGCTGAAGCTGTCCTCAGAGGAAACGCCTGCTCCAGGGCGCACCACCCTGCAGGAGAGGCCCCTCCTCCGCCCTGCGCCGACCAGCCTGCAGCCCCACCGCCGTCCTTTCCTCTGAGGAGGGCAGTAGAGACCCACAAATCAGCTTCACTGCAAATTTTCCTTCTCCACATCCATGCTAGATTTTCCCTCTTTCCCTGAATTCCCACTTTTACATAATTCTATCACCCATTCTCTGGAGGATAATGGCATCTACTGGGAAGTTTTCTCTACCCCTCTGTGACTTTGCACATTTGTATTTAGAAAACTGAGAATCACAAGCACAGAATGTAAAGGCTTATAAGCATCTTACAAATCACCGTGTAACTCACCTTCTACAGCACCTAAAAAGCATAAATGTAACCTGATTGCTCAAGATTTTAAGATGGAATTAGGGTTCATGCCTCCCAATTCTGTAGCTTTTGTTGTATGATTTTGCTGTATTTTTGCTAGCTGACATGCACAATGTTTTTACCAAGTAAGCAAGTTCTATTCATTATCATGAATAGTTTTTAAACATTGCCATTTCTATCCCATTTCGAATTGTACTACTATTGAAGTAGGATGTTTTTCTTCCCTTATCACAGTATTATTTATTTTCTTGACATTTGCCACATATTATATACCATGACAGATCTGCAAAGTACAGATGAAAATAGGTAGATAAAAACATAATGTCTGTTTGGAGAGGAAAGATATAGACAAACAATAGCCAGATGAGTTAAAATACCAGAAGATCATAAAGGAAGCGAGATTATGTGGTCAGTTTTATCTATTGCCATATACACGATGTAGTCTAAGAGCTGTATGTTCTGATGAGAAAGAATTTGCCGAAAGGTCAAGTGAGAATTTGACAAAGACCTTGAATGATGGGTCGATTTGGATGTTTGAAGGAAAGGGAGGGAGTGTTCCAGGGGGAGGAAGATTCCGTCATGATATTGCCACTCTGCTATGTCAAGCACCAGCCTAGAGGAGGCAGACAGATGTGCATTCGGGTTCAGAAACTAATCGGGCACACGGGTCAGTTATACTGCACTTCATCAGAGCTTCCAGAGGCCTGGTAAAGCACATTGGACGTAAAATGGATAATAATGGCCTAATCACAGCTAGCTGATTACATGTTTACTATGTTCCTGGTATTTTATCTGTATTATAGACTTAAAAGTTCACAGCAACACTTGGAAAAAGATCATTATTATCATTCATTCACAGATGAGTAAGTCTGAGGTGTCAAACTCCAGTTTGGACCTTATGACACATAGTAGAAGAATCATAGGGAACATTTTTTAAGTACAAACACTAAGACCTTAACCTCAAGTGTTTCTGACCTCCGGAGTCTTCTGCAAGGTCTCTTTTCTTTTCTTTTCCTTCTTCCCTTCCCTCCGCCCTTCCCCTTCCCTTCCCTTAAATGTAAGTATTTTGTAGTTGTGTTTTTATTGTGGGATGCTAATTTATTTCAAGGAATTATCTGCACTCCAGAAGAACAACAGTACTGGTAGTTGCAGTTGTGATTCTAGTTACCTAAAATTCTCAGGCTATATTAGCGTGTGGCCAGGACTGAGAACTCCTGGATTAGAGGGACCATGGGGAAGTTCTGGGCTCACGCATGGCTAGGTCACGGTTGGGACACAGGTGTGAGGCTCCACTCCCATTGTTGAGCCAGGCTGTCTCTAGCATGTGGAGCCAATCAGCAGCGGAAAGCATAATTAACAAAGTGTGGGGAGGGAGCCTGCAGATGTGTGGACAATAGCCTGGCTATCTAGAAAGCAAAGGTATGGGGTGGAGATAGGGCTGGAAAGGATGCTTACATCTACATTTCCTGTGCCAGTCACTAGGCACCCTGAGAGCACCCCAAGAACCAAAGAAACATGGCCTGTCATTGTTCAGGCCCCTGGCTGTGCCGGGACCCTGTTTCTGAGAACAGTCTGATTAAGTGCCCTGTGAATGATTAGACCAGGCTGTAGATGGCTGGTACAAAAAGGCTGAGCTCAGGGTTTCGCTGTACGTAAATCTGTTTGAAATGGAACAGAAGAGACATAACTAAAGCCAAGGGAACAAGCCAGATAAGCCTTCAAGGCCTATTGCAGACCTCTGACTGTGTGAATTACAATGATTGCATCCAGGCTACTCAGCACTTCATGGGATGCTGTGTGTCTGTTTACTGGATGACAAGGCTTAATTGTCATTCTCAGGAACTCCCTAACAACACAGAGATATGCTGTTGGGGCCTCAGAACCCACGTTTCCAAGAAGGGAGAAGGGGCTAAATGAATAGGAGACCTTGTGCTCGATTCTCTGCTTTTCCCTCACTGAAGGGGTAACAGGTCATGGGCTCATCTGAAGGCTGAGCAAGTTCACAGGTGAATGAAGGAGAATGAATGAGGTCCTCCAGCAGCATTGTCACCCCAGTCGGAGCAGAGTAAAGTGGGTTCGGGGACAACCCCACACCGGTTAGGATGTGGACCTATGTCTTTCTGCTTGGAGCATCCTGGATTCCTCCAGCCCTACACCTGCTACCTCAGCGCATGTTTTGCTGACTTTGGTTCTGCTGCGCCTGCTCTGCACCACCTCTAGACCACCTCCTGTCCCCAGTGCCCCGTCAGGAACTCACATTCATGTTCTCTGAGGAGCAGCCACAGGGCTGCTCTTGCCGGAGCTTCTGTGCGGCAGTCATGGAGAGCGGGTGGTGGGCCCATAATAGGGCATGAGAAAAGAATGCATTCGTTTCTCTGTGGAGTTTTTAACGGGCTTCAGGACATGACCCAGGGAATGGCTAATTACTATTTATGACTGTTTCTCTCAGAGCTAATTGCTGGAGCTGCTGCAGACTCTGCACCAAATGCGCAAACACTAATAAAACGGCCGATGGGGCTGGTTGTCTGCACACCAGTCCTGAGGCAGAGTCCATGTGCCTGTGCATGTGTGTGTCAGTGCATGTGCACACACACTCTTTGCAGTTGTAGGCCGGGAGGTACTTCTTGAAGCCCTGTGTTTCTCCTCGCTCTCAGACATGCGTCAGGGTCAGTTTGGCCGTGTGATTTGAGAAATGAAAAATCAAAAGGATTTAATGTCCTTGTTTCAGTCTTTTCGTGAATGGCCAGAATGAGCAAGGCTGGGGGATGGGGCCGGTCGCATGGATTCACTGCCATTTGATTAAAGGAACAGAAAAACAGAAAAGTTGGGGTTTCCCCCAACTCAAGGCCTTGCTTTCTGTCTAATTGATTTTCCTACTTAGAGTGAGCTCCAGACAGCCGCAGTTTATGTGGGGCATGTGAGTGGGTGCACTGCAGGCCGAGCGGCACACATCTGGCGAGCAGCTTTCGGTCTGGGCCGGGAGAGGTGTCCCAGTGTGTCCAGCTGCCCCGCGCCTCCCGGCCTCCGCAGACCCGCGGCCTGGAAACTGCAGACTGTGATGCCTGAGCAGGCTGTGCCAGGGCCCGTTGCTCCTAGAGGGTAAAAATCGTCTCACAGCCAGTGACAAGCGCAGGCCTGGCTGTTGTTCCCAGTGAACACCAGTGCATTATGCTCAGGGTGGAGTGATGTCCCGTGCCCCACCCTTTTTTTTTTCAGAGAGGGAAATGTCATTAAGCAGGGATACATGCAAGAGTCTCACTAACTGATAGCCAATTTAATGTCTGTGACAATGTCGGTTTATTTAGTGGTGAATCTGCGAATAGATAGAACGTGTATAACAGGGTGAATTCAAAAGAAAATAATTGGTGAGAACCAGTCTCATTTGCTCCATGAGACTGACCCGGGTTGGCTTTTAGAGACGGTGGAGACTCTGTCTCCAGGAAAGTCCTGAGGGCGAGGTGGTGGCAGTGTGAGGAACTGAAGGCAGAAGAGGAGGTCACCCAGGAAGGTGAGGGCCCCGCAGACTGCGGCAGTTTCCAGACGCAGACCCCAAAGCAGCCGTGCCAGGTTCCTGGGACAAGGAGTGTCTGCGGGGCACATGCCCGAGGAGTGGGTCCTGAACCCCACCGCTCCCGGCCTTGACACAGGTCTTCGGTGTTCAGTACAGACGCGCGCTGTGTGCGGTGTCGCGCTCTTCTAAGGAGACTTTAGGTACCCGGTCGTGAGCAGCTCAGGGGCACTCATGAAAAACAGATGCTGGCGGCCCTCTTACTAGAAGGCAAGGCAAGGTCCATCCCCATCTTTGGTGATTTAAGAGGAAGCTTTTGGTTTTTCTTTTCTTTCCTTTTCTTTCTTTCAGTACTGAGTCTTTGCATTGAGGTTTGTTCTCCAGCCTTTTTGTTTTTATTTTGAGACAGGGTCTTGGTAAGTTACCCACTCTGAGCTTGAATTTGTGGTCCTCCTACCTCAGCCTTGCAGAGGGCTGACATTATAGGCATGTGCCACCATGCTTGGCTACAGGAAGAATTCTTAAATGCAGATATGATTGAAATTTGCCCCATCAGTGAGGCAGGGCTTTAAAGTCAGAAATAAGTTTATTTAGAAAATAGAGTAAGATGAAACTTTTTGTACCTGAGTGTGGTAGATTAAAATCCATACCCTTTGCCTGTGTTTAAAATTTAAACGACAACAGCAAGCTAATATATATACAGCCACGGTTTGGGGTCACAGAGTAACTGAAATGATGCTTCTTTGTGATTGGTCAGGTTCCTGAAATGATTATTCATTTTCGAAAGACTAATGATTATTAGTAATATTATTACTATTTTGTGGATTCTGTGTAAGGTGGAAAGATTTTAAAATAAATAAACATAATCCTGACTCACCTTCAGATTACTGGGGAAGACAGGCAGGAGTAGAACATTTAAACATGATATCATGTGGACAGAACTTCAGAGCCTGAGGCTTTCCCTTTACATTGTAGTTTCTATTGGCATCTGAGTTTGAAGTATTCATACTGGTCAAATATGTCTGTCTTTTTTCTTAAAGATTAGATTCTACTGAATTATTTTAAAGCATTATTTTTCTAACTTTATGAATTATACGTTGAAATGCTTTCATTAGTTTTTGTAGTTTGTCCAAGGAGAAGGTGAGATTACTTTGCGATAACAAAGTGCCACAAGCCGAGTAAAATGAAGGATGGAAACATGCTGTTTCACTGTCCTGGAGGCTGGACAGTTTGTGACCAAGCGTCTTCAGGGACATGCTGCCCACAGGCCCGAGGAACAGTCTGTCTAGGTCTCTTCTTCAGCTTCTACCAGGACCCTGGCTGTGGTGGTCAGAATCCAGTCTTCACATGGTGTTGTCATGCTGAACAAGGCCCACTCCATTCTAGCATGACTTCCTTTTTACATCTGCGGGGACATTATTCCTAACAAGTTCCCATTCTGATGTTCTGGGGGTAAGATTTTAATGTATGCATTTTCTGTTTTGTGGGGGGCACAAGTCGACCCATAACCAAGCGCAACATTTGTTTTCTATAACTTGGAAATCTTTTGTTCCCTGGAGAGCTCGTATTGGAACTGGCTCACCATTGTTATAAGTGCACCACCATTTACACCCTTTTTCCCTAGATGATGCCTGTCCAGCAGTCTTTACAAGGAGACTTACTGCTGCCAACTCTGGCCTCTGCTGGTAGAACTGGTGTCATTTCCCACTTTCTGACTCTCACCTGTCTACCTGTGGTAACTCTCGCCTGGCCACGTCATTGGCCAGAAGAGTGTATGGAAGATCACACAACAGGATGCCTGAGTTTCACGAACCATGAGAATTAGGATGTGGACTCTGCACTTGAAAGAAAAAGTGGATGCTGCTGCTCCCTGATCTCGGTGCTTAGATCTACGGAGGGTAGAAAAGTCAAACACAAACATTCCAAGGACAACAATAATACAGCATCATTCCCATAACAGGTTCACCGAACTCCATGATTTGAGGAAAGCTAATAAATCACTGTGCCATTGCTTACAAATTGCAATATTGTTATGTATCTTCGTGCCATAATTGTATTGCAAACTAATCTAAGGACAGAGAATTTGTGTTCTCCTTTATTGTTTCCCGAAGATGTTTGGTAGAGTTGCCTGTATAATATGGGTGTTTAGGGACTGCTTAGGAATGAGTTTGAGTGTATAAGATTCTTTTTTGTTTTGTTTTGTTTTGTTTTGTTTTTTTTTTACCAAGTACATGTATGGGTACAATGTATACATAATGCTCACTATTATCATGATTATTTTGTACCTGTACATGGTTCAGTTTTATTTTAAAAAATGTTGTTAGTAAGTCATGTATCAAAAGATAATATTATAACCACAAACAAACAAATAAATAGTATTTTGGATGAAGATAATTTAAAATATAACCAAGATATAACTTTATAATGTCTCTCTGGCCCCTTTAGAGCGTATTCAGGCTGAAACGGGCAGGTGCATCACTGCCTACATCTCTGGAGAGGCATAGACAATTCGTGTGTATTCTCTACTCACTGGTAGATGTAAGTCAGCAAACAGTGCTGTTTTAGTGAGTCGGATATGTTGAGGCCAAAACATTAATAATGCTTTAGAGTTAAGTTAAAAGAAAGAGCTCTCTGTGCAACTTCGGGGTTCCCGACCTCAGAAAACGTCCTGGTGTAGGTTTCTGTCCTTTGCTCTCTCTCCTACTTGCTTCATCCTACTGCGGCTGCAGTGTCACTCTGGAGAATGAAAAAAGGAGAAGGGAACAGGGCAATATTACCTGGCTAGGTGATCTGTATTTACTGTCACCTCCTCTCTGCAGGCACTGTCATTGGCTGTCGGGACCCTGAAAGTCAGGGAGACTCATGTCCTGGGAGGAAGTATCTCTGTTCCAGCTGTAATTCCTCTGGTTCTTCCAGCTGCTCTTAGAAGCTTCACATGTAATTCTGAGTATTTCCCATAAGCCTCCTATATATGGTCTCTCTGTGGAGTCCTAGTGCGTAATAAGCGAGAGCTGCCCACCTTCTCCTTGGTCATCGGCAAACACCTGCTTCTATTTAGCTGAATCCAATAAAGTCATCTTTATCTTTGTCCACAGAATGCTTTAGTTTTATTAGGTGAAAGTCAGGCCTTAGACTCTTGACTCTCTCCAAAGCCATTGATACATTTAAATTACTCTGAGTTGCTTCCTGGGTGCTTTTCTCACCTTCCCAGAGTTAGAAGAGATGATAAATCAGTCCTACAGCTCTGCTTTGGGGTAAAATATGAACTCGTAACAAACAAGCATTCTCTGCAACAATTACTATCTTCCCAAATCCTCTTTCCCTTGCATCTTTTTATGATATGTACATGTGCGTTCATATGTATTAACAATACTGTAATAACAACTCTGAAGGCTTAGATGTAGTCACAAAATATCTTAAATTTTACTGTTTTTGAATCCCAACAACCTTATTAGATAAGAAGGCCCGTTAGAATATCCACAGTTGACAGGTGAAGAGACCCAGGTACAGAGAGACCATGTTTGTGGAAGTAGAGAAGGCAGCTTAGTTAAAACATGGCTGGGGCAAGATGTCAGGTTTTCTGATTATGTGAAGACAATTAATGGCTTTCAGGAGGAATCATACAGCCCTGGAGGAAGGGGTGGATTCAGAAAAAATTGCAGAGTGGAGGAAGAAGAGTATAGTTCAAGGAAAAAGAAATCGCATTGCTCCATTATTTGATGTGCTTTTCATTAAATTAGTGGCATTTCAAATAACAGCATCTGTGAAGGTTTTGTGGCACGGCCAAGAAAGAAGTCTCGGAGCACTAGTTGCAGACTCCTTCACCAGTTCTGCTGTCTCCGCTCGGTCCATTTGGTGTGGCAGAATTGAGACACACTGATTTAGCTTACCAGGGCAGCATTTATACTGAGATAAACAGTTTAACTTTTCTTATTCCAGTTTAACTTTTTAAATTATCAGCACAAATAGCACTTTAAAGTAGAGCTAATAAAGACATTAAGATTTAAAATCTCCAGGAAGTTACCTATTGAAAAAGCTAAGGAGCCAATCCAAACAAAAATGAACCATAAGCCTGAACTCTCTCTCCTCCTGCTGCCTCCCACCCTAAGCCCCTCTGATTTTTCTGGTTTATTTTAAGCCCGTACAGAACAAAACCCTGGCTGTTCCTTAACAAGTGAGAATGACTTGCCCAGACACACAATAAAACGTTTGTGACAAGAGAGCTCACACACCCTTAATCCAGCTCTTGCTCAGCACAAGGTACTCTCTGGCTGGCTGATTCAACAAAGGGCCTTCTGTCCCTGCTCCTCGCCAAGGCTGAATGCCAATTGTTTTAAATCTGGCTGCTCCCTGAACCCCAGCCCCCTAGTGGGTGGACGACACTGCCACCCAGAATGCCAGGACTCAGGCTGAGCTGTCTCTCAAGGATGTAATTTTAAATCAAATTTCCTTCACTCTTCATTCTCTGAATATCTTAGGTATGGCTTTATTTGTTTTGCTTTTCCCTAAGCCCTCATGTACCCACGCCCCATGATTCCCCTTCCCAAAACAGCTGTTTCTACTACTCAGAAAGGCCAGGATTCCTGTGAGAAAGATGTCATTAGTCTGAGGCAGCCTGATCCTACATCCACTCATTGGATGGTGTACCGGAAAGCACGTCACCAATACAAAACAAAAATACCGACCAGGAACAAATTAAAGAATGCTTTGCAAAGGAGAAAATGGTAAACAAATTGAGAAGCGGTGACTAAGAACCATTTCCTTTAAAGAGATGACAATGAGCTGGAATTCTGATAGATCCTTAATGGGACATTCCTCCCAGATCTAAAGACAGGGTCATTTCTGTTCTTGGAGAGAGATCATCCTCTGCTTTTGTGTTATTAAAATGAATATTACTTTATTTCTAATTGTGAGAGCAATATATTTACATTAAAAGAAACTATGAAGAAAGTAAACCCCCCAAATTTGGTGTATGTCATTCAAGACCTCCCTCTCTCTGTCTCTGTCTCTATCTCTGTCTCTGTCTCTCTCTCTCTCACACACACATACACACACACACACACACACACACACACTACATTTTACTTGGTAAAGTAAGTATATTTATTTAAAAATACATTTGAACACATATTATTAGTAACAAATATTATTTTACTACTTGGCTGAACTTTTATATGGATATATGATTATTTACTGGCCGAAAAATACTTTAGTGTTTGAAAGCTTGAGCAGGGACTCTGGGGTGGTTTGTAAGGCTGCCTGGTGGCAGAGGGAGAGGCTTGTGCAAAAGCCCCGACATCAGGAGATGCAGGCGGGTTTCTCTCCAAGGATACTGGGCAACCCAGGTACTTCATGTTGCTCAAGGGTAAGCTTTTTTCAAAGAGTTAAGCACTCAGCCCAGCTTGTGGAGCTTGCTTAGGTGGTAGCCCACCTTCCTTAATGAATTTAACCTCCTCATCTAGAAACTGGCTCTCCAGGAAGTCACCAAGATGAAATCTGTGCAAGTAGAACCTGCGCATACAGATCCAAAAGGACCAGATTTAAGTTCTTCTCCAGGGCCAGTTCAACCTCTGCCATGGCGTGCAATGCTTTACTTCCCTCATCTTTGAATGCCTTCTCCTTGTTTCAGCAGGAGGTGTGGCCCACACCCTGGTTTTGCTTCTTCAAGGATGCTTGGGCTCTTACCTTATTTCTTTAACAGTCCTTGGAAGCACCTACCCATTCCCCCAACCCCGAGTTACTTTATCATGGTAGAAAGAGAAGCCCGGATAGAAGCAGGTGGAGGAGGTCTTCAGAGGCAGGCTGAACAGTTGGCTGATGGAGGCTTCCACCTTGATGGAGTAATCGTGGCAGATCTAGGCACTCACATTTATGGGTAATACAAAGCCAATCCCCACAGAAATGCTATTGGTCAGTCCAAGATGCAGGGGGTGGCCAAGAAGGTGGTCCTCAAGGCTTGCAGCAAGTGGTGGTTGGAGGTCAGAGGACAGAAGAGGGGTGTCCTGACATGTGTTCAGTCCAAAAATTGTTGGAACAGGAGACAAACCCACAGGACCGCTTGGCACACTGTCATCATGATTTATTTAAACAATCCTCCACAGTTGATCTTTTTGTATGTCAAAATTTGTTGGATATTCTAATTGGTGTTGTAATAGAAATCTGTGTAGCAACATTCCTAATTATTATGACAAATAAGTAGTAGGGGAATTTTTAAGTAAAAGACAATGTGCCTTTCAAAATATTTTGATATTTGTTCAAATGATTCCTCCTTCCTCTACATCTCT
The DNA here is from genome assembly GCA_004026905.1 of Hystrix cristata. Taxonomy (NCBI): domain Eukaryota; kingdom Metazoa; phylum Chordata; class Mammalia; order Rodentia; family Hystricidae; genus Hystrix; species Hystrix cristata. Next base: position 2,025 of record PVJO010029184.1, on the reverse strand, counting down.
GTTGAAAAGCACTTCAACCTCGTGTTCTTCATGAAGACTACTTGAAAGGAAATGAGCTATTCTTATATCCTATTGGTCCTAACACAACTTCTTCAACCTATCTTTAAACTCTTAGGCAGACAGTGTATAAATAAGACAACTCTTTCCTGTGCTTTGCTGGAATATATTAAGGTTTTCAATTTGTACTTCTGCATTAGTTTCCACTGTTTTGTGACTGATTAGTTCAATGCTATATTCATAGTGGGGTATCAGGCTCTTATCTTTTGTGGATCCCATTCATATGGAAAGTAACATACAGACTACCAATGAGGAAAGTCTTGTACACATCACTTAATTTTTAAGTCTCTTGGAATCTGCTTAGAAATGTTTATTTTTACATAAGGTAGACTTTGTGATCTTCACAGCAGTCACTCCACTGCGAATGAGTGAAACTACTTTATCATTGCCAGAATACACCTGCAAGTTCTACTTTGTTATTTAGTTTTAGGGGGTCTATGGCTATTCCTAAATCAAATTTCTCTTTTCTAAGAGATTTTTTTTTGTTCCAGACACTGTACTTTGCCATAAAATAATCATCATTGATTTCTTAATTGTGCCCTTGATTTTTATGTAACAAAGTAGAGCAGCAGATTTGATTGGAATGATTGTAGCCAGGTTGTTTGTATGTTTATTGTCTGTACAGGCAGTTATTTCCTTTCCAGTTTGCCGGCCAAAGACAGATAATTCAACCTCCTGAGATTGTTATTGACTGTACACAAGCAACATACACACACACACACACACACACACACACACACACACAGGGTTGATCACAAGGCATTGTCAAGAATGGTTAGTCAATATTTTGCCCCATCTTTCCACTCCAAATAACGATAACTGTGTGTAAATAGGTTTAGATCTGAAACAGATGTGCTAGAATTGCATCTCTCATCTTCTTATTCTTCAACTAAATAAACCACAGGAGTTAGATGATAGAGCTTGAGGTTAACTATGAGCTAAATTTATGTGCCTGAAAGGCAGATGTTTTGAATCAGTAGGTCATCAATATCTGATTGCTGTATTAAATAAATCTACTTGCCAAATGTGTTAAACATTTGTGCAGGAGCTTGATCGTTGCCCTTGGACTGAGGGAATGGATGCGCCAAGATGCGGAGGGACCTCTCAGAAAGTACCAAGTGAAGAACTTCTAGACACACCACCAATAGCACTCACTCAATAAGTTTTTGCATGTAAAAGGGTACATCCATGAAAAGATAATCATTCTTCTTCCAAAAAACCTCAGTTACAGGTTACCTCTAGGATAAAGGCGAACAAATCTGAATCCCACTTGCTCCCTACTTATGTTCTTCTCTGGGAGGAATGAGATTTCGTGGAGATGTTTCCTTGGGAGAGTGGAGCACCAAAATTTCTTAACTAGAATGACTTCTGATCTTTCTTTGCTGTGTCCAGCACAGGTCAATAAATATACAGAAAACATCACTTGGACTTATGGAACTTCTTAGAAAGGAAAAAATAATGTAAAATGTACTTTATTTGTAAATCGTAAATAACGGAGTTCAAGGTGTTATCACTTAGGAGCCAACAAGAAAGAATTCACTGAGCTGCGGCATAGGGATTCATTGCAGAGATTACTCATCACCAGGATGGGAGGTTGCTGCCTTTCTGGGTGGCGAGGACTGAAGTTGCTGCAAGCCAAGGGGACCGGCAGTGGACCAGAAGCTGGAGTAGGGAAAGGGCAAATTGGAATCCACAAGGAGAAAATGGGGCCCACATCTTACTTTCACTGCATTCACTCCAACAATGAAGATGATCTTCAAAAGTAGGTTGACACCCTGAGCACGCGCCCCTCACTTAGGGCTTGAGGATCAGAGAAGGAGATCTGGCGGGCGCAGCGGGGGCTGCTAACCCGGGTCCTTCCCCACTGCAATTAGAAATGAAGCAGACAGGGGCTGGGGATTTAGCTCAATGATTAGAGTGCTTGCCTTGCAAGCACAAGGCCCTGAGTTCGATCCCCGGCACCACAAA
>PVJO010029183.1:0-17152 GCA_004026905.1 Hystrix cristata | reverse complement strand
GGCTAGAGAACACCCTGGTCTCCTCACTCACCCTCGAGAGGAAGGCAGGAGAGGGAGAGTTTTGGCTCCCTGAAGGGAAAGGAAGGGCAAGGCCTGGTGTCCCGCACCTGCCCCTCCCCCACACACAGAGCAGGCTCCACCTGAAGATCACAGGCAGCACCTGTTCCCGGATGCCCTAGTGGCGGCCCCCTCCCCTTCCATCTGTGATGGCCCTAATCCCTCCAGCTGTGGAATTCCCCTCCATCCAGCTGTTGCATCCTCCCCTTCCCCCCCATTCATGTGTGGCTTTCTCCCTCTTCTCTCTCCCCCACTCTTCTGGCTCCCTTAATCCGTGTCCCCAGGTCAGGCCCTTCAGCAACCTCTTCTTTTTGCCTTCTACAGAGCTAAGACTTACTGATAACCATGGCCTGCACGGAGCAGGGGAAGAAAAGGGGTCAAGGCTCCACAGGCAGTGGGAGGAAGTAGATGCCACTTAGGATTCAGGGAGGAATCCCCACTTTTAGCTCCCTCATCTGCTACCTCTGTGGCCCTCAACCTAGAGTACACATGAGACCTCTTTACCCCACCCGGAGACCCTTCAAGCCAGTCAACATCTGCCTGCCTCCCTCTCTCCACCCCTTCCCTTCCCACTCTCAGGTGGCCCATCACTCTGGGAGCTTGGATTTTCAGTCATACCAAGCCAAGGCCAGAAGAAAGGATTCAAGAAAGAAAGGGCCCCAGTACCCCTGGGCCTTCCTGTCTCTCACAGGAGGGTGGGAAGGTATCTGCCCTCACAAGCCTGCCACACATCCTGTCACTCACATGGTTGCCTCACCTGGTGCTGGGAAGACCCTTCTCCCAGCAGGAATGAAAACACACAAATAAGTGGCCATCCCTTCATGAGACCCAGTTATGGGTGGTGGAGGAAAGAAGTTTAAGGAACTTTCAGGATTTCCTGGGTGACCTTACTACTGAGGATGGCAGAACCCCTCTTAAAACCAACTGCTGGCTGGATGTGGTGGTGGTGTATGGCTATAGTCCCAGCTACTCAGGGGGCTGAGGCAGGAGGGTCAAAAATTTGAGGCCAGCCGGGGCAACTCCATAAGACCCTGCCTCAAAAATATAGGTCAGTGGTGGAGTGCTTGGCTAGCACGCCCAGGGCCCTAGGTTTGACCCCCAATACTGCAAAACAAATCATCCTTCCCTACTGGTGGGAAGGTGCTAGAGCCTGGTGTTGCAGGAAAAGGACCCTAAATCCTAGTACCACAGCCCTTGTTCTCTCCTGCCTTGAGTCTGGGAAGGAAGGTGGGCATCAGTATCTTTAGTAGTCTCTGCTGGGGCAACAGGAGGACTTTGGGGCTTCAGGAGTGGTGGCCACAGAGACGGTCTGATTCTTTTGCTCCCAGAAGGCCTGGGTCATCAGTGTGTTAGAGGCAGCAAGCCTGTTCCAGACCAAAGTAAGGACCTTGGGGAGATAGTCCTTGCCCCTTTGCCTTCTTTCTTTGCTCTCCTCCTTTCCCTCATTTCCCCACCACCCTTTCCACCTGTACCCTCTCCACTGTTTCTTGATTTGAGGAAGAAAAGGGAAAGGAAGGAAATAACATTTTTTTTAAAAACTCTGTTTCATGTTAATACTGTCCATGTGGCTGCTGTTTATAGGAGCTTCCTGTGTGCCAGGTGTTAGGCAAGGAACTTTGATTACTTCAGTAATATTCTTACAACTAAGTAAATGTGGAAACTGAAACTTGTTACTTATTAAAACTCAAAGCCTTAGTGCATAGCTAGAGAGAGAATTTGAACTCAGATCTGTCTGACCCAGAGCTGTGTTCCTACCTATCACATTATATACTGCATTACTACTGTGTGATATAGCTACCACTGTCCCCGCTTGAAGATAAAGAAACAGGTTTGTTAAGGAGTCTCATATAGGCCAGGCCTGGTGGCTCAGGCCTGTGATCCCAGCATTTTGGGAGGCCAAAGCACAAGGAGTGAAAGTTTGTGCCCAGCTTGGGCAATTTAGCAACTTACCAAGACCCTGTCTCAAAAAATAAAAAAGGGCTGGAAAAAAAGGAGAAGAAAAAAGAAAGAAAGGAAAATTAAAAGAAGTCTTGGGGGTGCTGGAAATCAAACTCAGGGCCTTGCACTGAGCTAAATCTCCAACCCCTAAAAGGAGTCTTATAATCCCAGTATTCTGAGAGATTTAGGCAGAAGAGTCACAAATTTGACCCCAGCCTAGGCAACTTAACTACTTAGCAAGACCTTGTCTCCCCCAACACCTTCCAAAAAAAAAAGAAAGAGAATATGGCTGAGAATAGGAGGATATAGCAAAGGCACTAGCCCTGGGTTCAATCCCAAGTATTGCAAAAAAAAAAAAGTCTCATGTAGCCAGGAACAGTAGCACCATACCTATGATCCCAGCACTAGAGAGGCTGAGGCAGGAGGATTGCAAGTTCAAACTCTCCAGCATAGAGAGTTCAAGGCCAGCCTGGACTATATAGCGAGATCCTGCCCCCCCCCCAAAAAAGTGGGGCATGATGGCACATGCCTGTAACTCTAACACTTGGGAGGTTGAAGCAGGAGGATCGCTATGAATTCAAGGACAGCCTATGCTATCCCAGTTGAGTTCAAAGCCAGCCTGAACTACATAGTGAGATCCTGTCCCAAAAAAACAAAGAACAAAACAAAAGTCTTATTCTCCAGGTGAGAAGCAGAGGTAAGACTCAACTAGTCTCGCTGATTCTGATGGCTGTGTCTCTCCTCTACACCATCCACCCTCCTCCATCGCACAGCTGTCCTGTCTAAGCATGGGGACAGGAGTGGATGGATACTCCATAAGTGTTACTTTCTCTTCTTCAATTTAAAATATATTTTATATCCTAGCACTTGAGAGGCTGAGGCAGGAGGGTCGCAGGGAGTTCGAGGCCAGCCTGGGCTACATAGTAAGTTCAAGGCCAACCTGAACTACACAGAGAAACCTTGTCCCCTTCCAAAATAAATAATATATTTTATGAGGCCGGCACAGTGGCACATGCCTATAACCTCAGCTACTTGGGAGGCTGAGGAAGGAAGATCACAAGTTTGGTCCTACCTGGGCAATTTATTCAGACCTTATCTCAAAATTTAAAAATAAATAAAGGACTGGGAGTGTATCTCAATGTAAAGCACTCCTGGCTTCAATTCTCCAAGACAACTAATTAATTAATTAATTTTATGTCTTATTTTAAAAGCAATTCAAAGCTTTTAAACTTTGGGCTTGGTAAACCTGTCTCTAATCCCAGCACTCTGGGAGTCTGAGCCAGGATGATCACAAGTTAGAGCCAAGCCTGGGCCCCTTAGCCAAGTAGTAAGACCCTGTGTCAAAAGAAAAAGGTGAGGGGCTGGAGATGTAGTCAGTGGGAAGCTCCTGGGTTCAGTCCCTACCTAGTACCACAGAGTAAATAAGTGAAATAAAAGTAATTCAAAATTATTATTGAGATACTAGAAAATATAAGTAAGCCAAAAGAAGAAAATGAAAACATCCCTAATTTCCACCCTCGCAGCAATTTTTATACTTTGGCATCCTTGCAGGATTTGAGGGGTTTGTGTGTGTTTTTTTGTTGTGCTGGGTCTTGCAAGATACTAGGCAAGTAAGTACTCTACCTCTGAGCTACATCCACAGTCCAGATTTCTAAATGCACATCCATTTCAGGAACTATTAAAATGTACATAGCTGGCAGGGCATGGCGGCACAGGCCTGTAGTCCCACAACTCAGGAGTTTGAGGCAGGAGGATGGCCATGAGTTCCAGGCCCACCTGGGCTACATAGTGAGTTCAAGGCCAGCCTGAACTGCATAGCGAGACCCTGCTTCAAAAAAAGAGATCCCTTGCCTCACAGGCCACAGAAGGCACAAGGGTTTACAGAGGAAGGACAGATGATCTAATAGAGAGTGACTGGAGACTCTAGCACAACTGCTACCACGGTGGCCTGGTTGCGGTGGAACCTGAAATTGCACTTGGTCCTGGGAAACAGAAGGTCGAGGCTGGGCATTTACCTCAGTGGTTAGCGTACTTGCCTAGCAAGCGCAAGGTCCTGAGTTCGATCCCCAGCACCAAAAAAAAAGAAAAAAGCAAAGAAGGTTGGAGACCAAGTCTCCCTTTCTCTGGTCACACAGAAGACATGACCTCTCTGGAGCCCACCCAGACAGAGCTAGTGTGGAGCTATCTAAGAAGGCAAAGCCAAGAGACGGGTCCTCTCAGACCCTCCTCGCCCCTGGGGTAGCATTGGGAGTTGAGAAAGATGATGCTGCTTAATCTGATGGGTGGCAGCAAAATTGGAGCACTAACTCTGCTCTCTCCACAGCCAAGGCAGCTTCAAATTTCTAAACAAACAGAACTGGCCACCTTCGTGGAAGAAATGTGGCACCAGAGGTCTCAGGGACTGACCTATAGGAGGCGGAGGACTTGGATTTAGGGGTGAGCCCTGCTTCACGCAGCTTTCAGGGAAGGGCAGGTCCCCCTTATGAGGCACTGCCCATCCTAGGTGAATTCTGGGCCCGGGCTCATGGATCCTGTCAAAAGGAAAATGAAAAGCAGTGGCGATGTGGACAGGAGGCATGCTGCCACCCCTCAGGCCTTTGCCCCTCAAGAACAGAAGCAAGGGGCTGGGGATTTAGCTCAGTGATTAGAGTGCTTGCCTTGCAAGCACAAGGCCCTGAGTTCAATCCCCAGCACCAAAAAAAAAAAAAAAAAGAACGGAAGCAAATCTTCTTTCTTTTGATCTTATTATTTGTGTGTGTGCGTGGTCCTGGGGTTTGAACACAGGGCCTTACTGAATTGCCCAGGCTGAGATCTAAACCTGTGATCCTCCTGCATCAGCCTCCTAGAACTATGGGATTACAAAAATGCATGACCATGCTCGGCTGTCCTCCTTTTCCTGAGTGGAAAGTGAAGTCTGGGACAGTGGAGTGTATTCGGTGTGTTGGCCCAAGACTTAGACAAACGGTTGGGCCTCTGAACTGAGCCCTTCAAGACAGACAGACAAGCAGCCTGGCCCTGAGGTTTTGCTGTTAGAAGAGGAAGGAGGCAGAGAGAATTCAGAAGGTTCACCTGCCACAGGCCTCCTTTGTCTCAGAGAACCTAGAGTAGGAGCAGGTGGGGGTGACTTCCTGTTCCCATTCTCCACTGTGGCTTTCTTATGGGGTACTGGGGGGACCACCTGCAAGGCAGAGATCTCCCAGCTGAAAGTGAACTAAGGCCTTCTGGGGTGTCCACAGAGGCTCGTCCCTTGGCAGATGTATGGCTCAGAGACCACTCTGTCCCCCACCCTATCTGAAGCAGATGCAGTCAACATTTGATAAATATGGTTGACCGAATGACTAACAAGAGATACCACCCCTCCGATCAGTCACATCACTACCCTTCCCCCCATGCTCTGCATAATTGATGACCAGTGAGACAGGTCCCCACCCCCCGGGTGACAGAATGTCTGGGCCAGGGGCTCCTATCCCTGCTCTCCCCGAAAGCCCTGGCGCCAAGGCCCAGCTGGGGGGTAGTGGGACCCAGCTGGCAGGTCTGGAAAAAAGGCAACTGGATGGGGGCAGAGGTGTTTACTGGGAGAGAGGAATCTCCAGTTTACTGAGGCTCCCTCTGGATGCAGCTTTCCCCCTACTTCTTCAGGTCGGTCTGGAAGAGCTGTAATGAGCCTGAAACAGAGTGGGGTGGACAGAGTCTGGCCAGATTCTCTGCCTTCCCTCTGGGCCCACCTCCTGCTTCTTCAGCTACTCTCACTGCCCCAAAAGACAAACAGGTGAAATGGCTTCTCTCCCCAGCTGCTGGTCTTGGATACCAGAGAGACCTCTGGGGAAACCGGTGAACTGGAGGGAGGCTTGCTCAAGTGTCGCTGAGCATGTCACCCTCTCTGTGCCTAGACCTCGTTGCTAAACAATCAGATGACAGCTGAAAAATTCCTTCAAATAGCCAGATGTTGTACTCATCAAAGCTCAGCTTCTAGACAGAAAACAAATTGGGGAGCAGACAGGTGGGCTCTGTTTTTCGGTACTCTTTCATTTCCATTTTCTAAGGGTCTCCTGCTTTAAAAAAAAAAAAAAAAAACCATTGAACAGCTTTTCCGCCCATCCTTCAGGCTTGCCCCTCCTGCGCCTCAAGCTGTTGGCCTCTGTGTCCTCTGCTAGTCCTCCTGCTCTGGCTGTGCCCTTCGCCCTTTCTGTGTCCTGTCTTCCTATCTCTTCATTTGCTGTCTTCCATCTCTGTGGCACTGCACCCCCAAGGGCAGCCCCAGTGCTTTCCTTTCACCCCATGGCCCAGCCGAAGCTCTCCGCAAGCGGGGCAGGAAGAAGGTACGGGAAGGAGAGCAGCACCAAAGCGCATGCAGCCGGGACCGTTCGCACCTGCGGCGCCCGCAGCCCTCCAGGCAACCAGCCACGCGCGGCCCAGGTCAGGGGCGGGCTTAGGCGCGGCTCCGCCCCCCGCCCGCTCACGTGACCCTGGGCTAATCTTGTCCTGGTGACTTCACGCGCCGCCACGGGCACAGTCGTCATGGTTACGCCGCAGCGCCCAGCGCTTTCCCCCCCCCCGCGCCCGGACCCCCTCCCCCGCGGCCTGGCCACCGCCCCCATCCCGCTCTGTGTGACTGCCGGGAAGGAGGGGCGGGGGCGCTGCGGTCGTAACCCCTTTCTCTCTGCTGCGAAAGGCCCTGACTTAGGCTTCTTGGATCCATCACGGGTGTCCAAGCGGTCCCGCAGCGGGCGCCACCCCTCCCCGAGCCCCGGGTCCGGCCCGCAGCCTGCAACCTGCAGCCCTGCTGGCTAGCCTGGCAGCCGGGAGCCCGGGCCTTAGCTCGGAGGGTCCCCAAGGGAAGCTCAGGCTTGGGACACTATTGGGAGATGTGGAAGCCTTCAGGTCCTCCCTCCAGAGGAAATTTTTCCGTGCGATGGCGCGAAGCTTGGCCTGTCTTTGACTGTAATTTGCACTACAATCGACACCTTCGCTCTTTAGCTGCAAATACCATATTTCAGGGGATGTGTTGGGCTGAACTGAGTGATTTCTGCCTTCTGGGCCTCAGTTTCTCAAGAACTTAAGGGGATCAATGAGGATACCTCTTTGGCTGGGCTGTTCTGAGGATCGAGGGAGTTGATAGGCGTACAGCGTGCGTGTGATCCTAAGGCGGTTCTGGGGCCGGCAGAGCAGCAGGTCTACTTTATCCTGCGCCAGGAGCTGTTGGCAGCCCTGGGGTACGTGCAAACCCGACTACACTAGGCCTCCGCGTAGAAGCCATGATGGAGGAAGCCCCACAAGGGGCTGTGGCGGCTTAGAGGGTCAGGACGGGACAGAAGACTTCTAGGATGAAATGAGACTTGGAAGAGGGAAGAAGCCCTTCTATGTGAATAGCCTGAGAATGAAGTTGGAGCTCACTGGTTCTGTCACCTGGAGCAGGTTACTTAATACCTCTGTGTCTCGGTCGGCAAAATGGGGCTAATAATGCCCACCTTACAGTGTTGAGGATTAAATGAGTTAATACTTTTACCAGAGGTTAAGATATAATAAATCTTTCATAAAAGTTAGGTGGTGATAGCCACGCAGGCACCATGGCATACACCTGTAATCCCAGCCAATCAAGAGGCTACAAGGAGAATCACAAGTTCGAAGCCAGCCTGGGCAAGACCCTGTCTCAAAAATAAGAAATAGAACTTTAGTGGCTGAGGGTGTAACTCAGTGATAAAGAGTGTCCCTGGGTTCTCCAGTATTGCCAAAAAAGAAAAGGCTGTGGTCATTGAGTGTCTTGGCTCGGAAGCTTGATGTCGCTTATAATCAGGCTGTTATGTATAGCCTGGGTGCCAGCAGCAGTGGGGATGAAGCTGGAGTGGTGAGGGGGCCCCAGAGCATGGAACTGAGGCTCACAGGGTCAAGGGCAGTGAGCCTCTAACAGGCCTGACACAGGAGAAGGGGTGCTGGCCATTTGTTTCTTAAATCTTTCTGAAGAATGGAGAACTGAAGCCCCTTGGAGAAGCAGCTGTCCTGGGCCAAGTGACAGCAGCTAATGAGGCTTGAAGTAAGCTCAAGAACAGTGAGACTGGAGCTAAGAGTGACAATGGGCCAACTTTTCAGAATCCCCTGAGGCTCTCATTCAATATGCAGATCTTAGGCCTGCACCATACTCCCTGAGAATCATCCAGGAAAAGGTCTGGAAATTGTTAGGGGAGCTGAAATGATGAGTTTCCTAAACCCCCTCACCTCATCATTTGAGCTTTTCTGTGTGTGGATTCCTACTGCTCTCCTCCCACTGATGTGGAATGTATAGGGATCAGTCCCCATTACTGTAGGGTGGTGTGAAAGGACCTACTTGAGGGACAATTAGAGGGATTCTTGCCCTTGGCAGTCTTGGGATTGTGTAACTCACTAGATGTGGAGCTAGGAGGCTAGGATGACTCTTAGTGTCAAGTTCTGGACAGGTCTGGTGTAGATTTGCTGTTCATCTGTTTGTGTAGCTGGAGAAACCAAAGCTACAGCTTGCATGAGGTCACACAGGTATTGTCAGAGACAGTCATAGATACACAGGTGTGTGTGTGTGTGTTACTGGGGATTGAACCCAAGACCTTGCACTGACCTCCATCACCAGCCTTTTTCTTTTTTTTTTTTTCTTTAAAGACAGGGTCTCCCTAAGTCTCTTAAGTCCACCGGTCTCAGCCTCCCGAAGTGTTAGGATTACAGGAGTGCACCAGCACATCACACCTGGCTTTTTATTTTACTTTTTTTGCCCAGGCTGGCCTCAAACTCATGATCCTTCTCAACCTCTTAAGTAGCCAGAATGATAGGCCACACGCCCACCGTACCAGGCAATGGTTGCTTTTTAAATAGCACCCATTGCCTAGAAAGCTGGATCTTGGTGTGCAGACCTGGGGATGAGGCAGAGCAGAAGGAAGAGACAGGGCCTTCTTTGACCTGTGGTGAGCAGCTGGTGATGGAAAGGCCATAGAGCAGTGGTGACAAACCTATGGCACAAGTGCCGCAGTGGCCTGTTTGCGTCACTGCTTTAGAGGATGAGGCAGTGGGCACAGCTTGTCTGACACAGCTTTCTGCCTCTCCAGTGGATGCTTCTGCCCTTTTGCCAGTTGTGCTGGGGGAATAGCGGAGCTGTGTGATTCCAGATGTCACTTACTCTGGGGAGGCCTGGGTGTGTCCACTGAACATGGAAACGTCACACATGTGAGGCCTGAGTGTCAGGACAAGCTCTCCCCTGAGTAGTGTGCTCTTGACAGGGCCTCAGTGGAGTCATGTGGAAGTATTGATTGTGATGCCTGCAGACAGCATCTGAGGTTACAAGAGCAGAAGGCCCACCAGCAGCATGTCTGTGCTTCATTGTGAAACTCTAGGTGTGTCAGCACTGTGTGCCTGAAGTTCAAACCCAAGGATTGGTCTGAACTGTAGGCCCTCACATCTCACATGCCATCTGTTTGTACCTGGGAGCCTCAAGTGAAACAGGTGCTGCAAGGACATACAATACTTGTACAAAGAGAAGGGAAGTAGGCTGTTACCACTATACTTGAGAAGTTTTTGGTTTTTTGGTTTTTTTTGGATTGAGCCCAGTGCCTTCACACACAGCTACATCAGTGTAGCCCTTCTTCATTGTTTTGAGATAGGGTCTTGCCCAGTTGCTAAATTGCTCAGGTTGGGCTTGAGCATGCAATCCTCCTGTCTCGGTCTCCTAAAGTGCTGGGATTACAGGAGTGCACCACCACACCTGGTGATTTTGTTGTTTTTGTTTTCACTTTCTGAGATGCTGGGGATTGAACCCAGGGCCTTGTGCATGGTAAGCCCCCCACTTTAGCCCTGAGCTGTATACCCGTCATTGTCCTTGAGTTTGACACATCATCTAGCTGGGAGTACTCAAGTATGTTACCTATATACAGAATATTATTTGTGTTACTAACAGAGCCTGCGAGGAAGCCTAGGTGACCCAGGATGGGTACCTGAGGGCAAAGCATAAGTGTTGCTGCCAGCTGGGATACAGGGAACCCAGCATCCAAGCCTGAGTCTCCAGTAGAGCATCCTGAACTGGGGGCCTGCTGCTCTGACAACCCCTCCCCTTCGTTCCCACAGGGCCTGCTGCTCAGCACATCAAGGCCCAGAGGCCATGGCCTGCCTCCATGAGACCCGCACACCCTCCCCTTCCTTTGGGGGTTTTGTGTCTACCCTAAGCGAGGCATCCATGCGCAAACTGGACCCAGACACTTCAGACTGCACCCCGGAGAAGGACCTGACACCCACCCAGTGTGTACTTCGAGATGTAGTGCCTCTTGGTGGGCAGGGTGCAGGCGGGCCCAGCCCCTCTCCAGGTGGAGAGCCACCCCCTGAGCCTTTTGCCAACAGTGTCCTACAGCTACATGAGCAGGATGCAGGGGGCCCAGGGGGAGCCGCTGGGTCACCTGAGAGTCGAGCATCTAGAGTTCGAGCTGATGAGGTACGGTTGCAATGCCAGAGTGGCAGTGGCTTCCTTGAAGGCCTCTTTGGCTGCCTGCGCCCAGTATGGACCATGATTGGCAAAGCCTACTCCACGGAACACAAGCAGCAGCAGGAAGGTAGGCCAATCCCCATGGGGGTCCTCTTCCTGCCTCCCCAAGTCCAGGATCTGTTGAATGGCCCTGCCTAAGTCACCCAGGGATCTCGTCCCTCCCCACAGCCCAGCCCTAGTCCCTTCCCTCTCTCCATTGGCCTAGCTCCCCACCCTCCCCGTCTCCGTGCTGGGCAAGTGCCCTGCCACTGAGCTGTTACACCCCTAGTCTCTTTAAGGCCATCCAAATTACTTCTTGCTCTGTCTTCTAAGCCCAGTCTTTTCAGCCTAATTTGGCTACCCTTCTTCCCTACTCTTGAGTCATTTCAGCCAACCCCATGCTGTCCTGACCCTGGCCTTGAGTGTGTCACAAGAACTTGAGTGAAGCTCTTTCTGAGCCTTGTGGCACTGTGCCTCCTGCCTACAGACCTTTGGGAGGTCCCCTTTGAGGAAATCTTGGACCTGCAGTGGGTAGGCTCAGGGGCCCAGGGTGCTGTCTTCCTGGGGCGCTTCCACGGGGAGGAAGTGGCTGTGAAGAAGGTGCGAGACCTCAAGGAGACTGACATCAAGCACCTGCGAAAGCTGAAGCACCCCAACATCATCACATTCAAGTGAGGTCCACGGCAGGGGCTGGGGATTTTACCCTGAGGCCTGGGCCCCTCCTGGGCAATGGGACCTCCCGGATGGCATGGATGGGAACTAGGGCTCCAGGAACAAATCAGGTCAGTATCGAGCTGAGGATTTCATACTGTTTGCCCTAGGGGCGTGTGCACCCAGGCCCCCTGCTACTGCATCCTCATGGAGTTCTGTGCGCAGGGCCAGCTGTATGAGGTACTGCGGGCTGGCCGCCCCGTCACCCCCTCCTTGCTGGTTGACTGGTCCATGGGCATCGCTGGAGGCATGAACTACCTTCACCTGCACAAGATTATCCACAGAGACCTCAAGTCTCCTAAGTAAGCAAGCAAGCAAGCAGGGAAACTGATGTGCACACACATGATCTGCCCGAGGCAGGCCACACCTCCAGACCTGTCCCAAGTCCATGTACCCATCTCGGAAACCTCTTCCAATTGACAGTCCTGTCTGGGGAGGGCCGTGGTGAGCATCTCCCCTTTGGATGTTCCAAACAATGTCAAAAAGAAAGGCAGAACTGCCCCAGGGTTAGAGGGGTGTGTGGAGGGGCACAGACCCCAGCTCACTACACTCTTTACCAGCATGCTAATCACATACGACGACGTGGTGAAGATCTCAGATTTTGGCACTTCCAAGGAGCTGAGTGACAAGAGCACCAAGATGTCCTTTGCAGGGACAGTAGCCTGGATGGCCCCTGAGGTGATCCGCAATGAGCCTGTGTCTGAGAAGGTCGACATCTGGTGAGGGCCAGGCTGAGGACTGAAAAGTGGGTGGCCAGCAGAGGGGGAGGAGGTACTTCCCGGGCTTCGATGAGATGGGTCTGCAGCAGACAGGGCCTCTGGAGGGAGTCCATCCCAAGTAATGTCCCCCTTATCTGCAGGTCTTTTGGTGTGGTGCTATGGGAACTACTGACTGGTGAGATCCCCTACAAAGATGTAGATTCCTCAGCCATCATCTGGGGTGTGGGAAGCAATAGTCTCCATCTACCTGTGCCCTCCAGCTGCCCGGATGGCTTCAAAATTCTGCTTCGCCAGTGCTGGTAAGGACTGCCTAGGAGACCAGGCCTGGCAAAGTTGTGAAACAAGGGAGTTTTACTGGGTGAGAACTGAAGCACGGAGTGAGGCCAGAATCCTTAACAAGGAAAAGGCATCAAAGCTAGAAACCCAGGATACGGGGTGTGGATCAAGGGAACTACAATGTACGACTGAGGGAGGTTGGACTGACTGGTATCTGAACCAGCTGTATGCCCCATTCTGAGCTGGGGGACCTTGGGCACGTGATAGCTCCTCTAAACCCGTTTCCTCATCTATAAACTATGGGTAAAAATACCTGCTACCAGAAAAAAAAAACAAAAAACCCTGCTACTCAGAGTTGCTATAAAGCAACAATGAATCCATGGCAGTACCAAGAAAGAGGCATCACTGCTGACTGTAAGTGGCTTAGTCCCAGACAGCTTTGCAATGCAGGAGGAGAGGTTGAAGATTTAATCTTTTTGTAGATTTTCCAAAGTTTTTCTTGTAATGGAATTACTCAGAAAGGCTTTGTTTGGGCTGACAAGTTGGGAAATACGGAGTTAAACAGGTTTCCCTACTGAAGGATGAAGTGTCGACAATTTCCGGGAATATGGCGTGGAACTCCTTTGTCACAGAATTCACTCTAGGACTAGTTTCTCCTGGCAAGCTTGTGAAGGAATGTTCTGGTTCCTATCTTAATTTTTCCTGAAATCCCTTTCTCCCCCAACTCCATTCCCTTCAGGAATAGCAAGCCACGAAATCGGCCATCATTCCGACAAATTCTGCTACATCTGGACATCGCCTCAGCTGATGTACTCTCCACACCCCAAGAGACTTACTTTAAATCCCAGGTGTGCTGTGGGTAGGAAAATGAATACCTGATTCCCCCTTTGCAGAGATGACACACCTTAAGAAGGGAGCCAGGAAGAGGATTGATTGGGCAGCATAATTCTTAGAGGACTAGGACACCAGTTCAGTGCCCACTCCTTATTGCTCCAGTACAAAATCCACAGTGGCGTAGTAACCCTTGACCACAGGGATAACCCCCAACCCCCTGCATTGTCTCTCCATCCCCAGGCAGAATGGCGGGAAGAGGTCAAGTTGCACTTTGAAAAGATTAAATCAGAAGGAACCTGTCTACACCGCCTAGAAGAGGAGTTGGTGATGCGGAGGAGGGAGGAGCTTAGGTGTGTACCCTGCTTGGGGAGGTGATCTTACCACCTGCGGGGACTGGACATGACCAGGTCCCACAGACTTGGGATTATCACAGCAGTTCACCTTGGGGTACCCATCTACTAATTTCAGACATGCCTTGGACATCAGGGAGCACTACGAACGGAAGCTGGAGAGAGCCAACAACCTGTACATGGAACTGAATGCCCTTATGTTGCAGCTTGAACTCAAGGAGCGGGAGTTACTCAGGTAATCTTATCTGTGCTATGCATTAACCCCACCACCAAGTCTTAATGGACCTGGCCAACCTGAGAGCCTGCAGATCCCTTCTCGGTCATATGCCCAACTGAGAAGATGCCTGTATCTTTAGGCGGGAGCAAGCTTTGGAGCGCAGGTGCCCAGGCCTGCTGAAGTCACACCCTTCCCGAGGCCTCCTGCATGGGAACACCATGGAGAAGCTCATCAAGAAGAGAAATGTGCCACAGAAGCTATCACCCCATAGCAAAAGGTGGGGCTCAAGTTCACGAAAACAGTTTTGAGTACAGTAGGAGGGATGCTGAAACCTACAGACACTTAAGAGGGGAGACTTGCACTGTCCAGTCCAAGTTTAGGGAATGCTTTGGGTATATAAATTCGTTAATCTCAACCTTGTACTTTCCCTCCCCTACCAGGCCAGATATCCTCAAGACAGAGTCTTTGCTACCTAAACTAGATGCAGCCCTAAGTGGGGTGGGGCTTCCTGGGTGTCCTAAGGGCCCCCCCTCACCAGGACGGAGTCGCCGTGGCAAAACCCGGCACCGCAAGGCCAGTGCCAAGGGCAGCTGTGGGGACCTGCCTGGGCTTCGTGCAGCTGTGCCACCCCACGAACCTGGAGGACCAGGAAGTCCAGGGGGCCTGGGCATAGGACCCTCGGCCTGGGAGGCCTGCCCTCCAGCCCTCCGCGGGCTTCACCATGACCTTCTGCTCCGCAAGATGTCTTCTTCGTCCCCAGACCTGCTGTCAGCAGCACTGGGAGCCAGGGGCCGTGGGGCCACAGGAGGAGCTGGGGATCCCGGCTCACCACCTCCAGCACGGGGTGACACCCCTCCAAGCGAGGGCTCAGCCCCTGGCTCCACCAGCCCAGATTCACCCGGGGGAGCCAAAGGGGAGCCACCTCCACCAGTAGGGCCTGGTGAAGGCGTGGGGCTGCTGGGAACTGGAAGGGAAGGGACGGCGGGCCGGGGAGGAAGCCGGGCTGGGTCCCAGCACTTGACCCCAGCTGCACTGCTGTACAGGGCTGCTGTCACTCGAAGTCAGGTAAAGTATGGAGAACTTTCCGTATTCTTCCCTCTTCCTCATCCCTAGGATCCAAAGTCTCACCCCCCCCCCATGCTACACTCTCAGTCTTAAACCATGCCCTACTTCCCAACCTCTCTATGTTCCCTTCTGCATTCTTAATGACCTCTTCCCACTGTTGACCACAGCCCCTCATCTCTCCTGCAGAAACGTGGCATTTCTTCAGAAGAGGAGGAAGGAGAAGTAGACAGTGAAGTGGAGCTGACATCAAGCCAGAGGTAAGTGGTGCGGTACCAGCAGTAACTTTGCCTTCTGGACTGCAAAGGTCAGAACAAGCTGTGAATAGTCAGTCCCCTCTCTCCAACACTTAGGTGGCCTCAGGGCCTGAATATGCGTCAGTCATTATCTACCTTCAGCTCAGAGAATCCATCAGATGGGGAGGAAGGTACAGCCAGTGAGCCCTCCCCCAGTGGCACACCTGAAGTGGGCAGTACCAACACTGATGAGCGGCCTGATGAGCGGTCTGATGACATGTGCTCCCAGGGCTCAGAAATCCCACTGGACCCACCTGCTTCAGAGGTGGTCCCTGAGCCTGAACCTAGCTCCCTGCCCGACCCACACCAGGATGTACTCAGAGGTAAGCAGGTAAGTCAAGAACTGAGAATAAATATTAGACAGGAAGAACCAGAGCAGATGGCTGGCCAATTGACAGCTTTTGGGGTGACAGATGCACAAGCCTAGAAGAGTGGAATGTGGCTTCTTACCCTTCCAAAGAGACCAAATATCCACATGGTAGAATGTGAGGCCCATGGTACAGAGGACCTGATAAGAGGTCTGGCATGTAACCTGCATGGCAGCTATGAAGTACTGCTACTAAAGAAGGATCCAGAAAAGTCTGGTGCCTTAGCTAATAGCCGGAGCAACTGGAATATAGAATCAAGAAAATGAGCAAGCCAGTGGCTACTAAAAAGATGGCAGTGAGGAGCCCCGAAGGAAATCTATTTGTAGTGCCAAGAGATGCTAAGCCCCACCTCATTGCATGTCTACTCTTCCTCACAGGGCCCTCCCAATTCTGAGGACTCAGACTGTGACAGCACTGAATTGGACAACTCCAACAGCGTTGATGCCTTGCAGCCCCCAGCCTCCCTCCCTCCCTGAAAGCCACTCTTATTCCCTGTACATAGAGAAATATTTATATAAATAATATATATGCGCCACATAATCAACAGAGAAAGATGGGGTTGTCCCAGCTTTAAGTTGGACTTGAGGGAGACTGAACCCTGACCAATTCAGCTGGTAAACTCTAGGGACACTGGCAGCTGGAGATTACTTCCCTAGAGCTGTGCATATGGGGAAACTGACTCCTCCTTGCTTCACCCCATTTCTTATGTTCAGCAACCAGCAAGGCAGTAGAAAAGCCAGACTTGTCTCTAGGATTTTTACCCCCACACAGTTGGGGGGTGGGGGAGACAGGTGAGGGAACCACTGAAGACTGCACTTTTGTTTTCCGTTTACTCTGTTTACACATTTTTGCACTTGGGAGGAGGGAGACTAAGGCTGGGTCCTCCCCCCTGAGGTTTCTCAGGTGGCAATGTATCTCATTTCTTTGTTCCTCCATCTCTCTGCCCAAGCCCTGACTTAGGGCCTGGGGGAGGTTAGGAGGCTGATAGCATGTGATGGCTCAGGCTGAAGAACTGGGGTGCTGTTAAGTCCCTGCTTTTATCCTGGTGCCGGACTGGGGTGGGGACTGTCATATTGTAACCCCTGTGAAAAACCTTCAAATATAACCACTCCATGCAGGCCCAGCTGTTGAGGGTTTTCTTGATGAATAAACGGGTATCGAACATGATTAAGCAGGAACCTTGGATTCAAGATTTTACCTGATGACTTAGGACAAACTACTTTCTCCCTTTTCTCACCTAATGAAAATTCTATCAAACTGCAACTTCCTAAAATTATAAGGATGAATGGCACCAGGTACTTTTCTGCATAGTAAGCATAGGAGTAGACTTGATAGTCCTATTAAAGACCATAAACGGACAGTTACTAACATCAGGAAACTAAAGGTTTTAGTTAAAATACACAAGCTTGAACAGGAGGACAGACTACTTCCATGTGTACGCAATAAGCACTCCTCTCCCCAGGTGCTTGCCTACTCTACAGCAGTCCTAGGGAAGTCTGATGCTGTCTTTGGGCATAAATTTTACAAGGGCCAACCAGTACTGGGTCACAGGAAACAATGATTAAGGGTGAATAAAAAACATGGGGATGGTAAAACAAGAACATACATAACTGGAGTAAAGGCTTCTATTCAAAACCCATTAGGGTCCTGTGAGAGATAAAAGGTACAAAAATAATAGCAAGACGACAAGAATAAAACCCACATGGATCACTGTGGCATCCAGTTTCTATTCACAAAGAAAAAGCTCCAGTCCATCTTTTAATTTTTTTGAAAAATTCCTGACATTACAGAACTAAACTGAAATGTATTAATATTCCACTCTTACATTTTCATGACAAACAGAAAAATTCATGA